>LBNU01023426.1:6152-16381 GCA_014162995.1 Artemisia annua
TGAAGTATAAACTACACGAAGTCTATACAATGCTAAGCTAACAAGTCTTGCAACGTTGTGTTGAATACTTGTAACTTTGCTATGAACTTGTGAACTTCTTTGCTATAAGAGAGCTTCACACAAATGAAAATGTTAATGGGTTAGATGAATGATGTATGTGTAAAATGTAATAAGAAGTGATAGGTGAATTTTTGCAAGTGGCTTGGTATTTATAGCCAAACCAACCAGCAGCTTGGCGGATACGGCGGAACCAAATAATGGGTTCCGCCCATATAACCCGAAGGTTCCGCCAGGTCTGACAGGTAAACTTGCAAGAAATCTTTCCATATCAAGCAATGTCACATCAAGTTACTTCTAGTCAAACACACAAGGTAGATTGAGTAAAAGACCTTCTAAAATGTGTAAGAGGTCTTATGGAAAGTCAAACACTCAAGCTTTCCATAAATGCACATGATGTGATGTTTACATTTTTCTATTTTAAGGAACATGAAAAATGTTCTGTTTTTTATGAAACGTAAATGTAGCAAAAATCTATATGAAATAAAGTCTAGTTATGCAAGACTTAAACCATAATCATGTTTTACTTAAAACTAAAGTTTACACTTTGTCGTTAACAAAACTTAGCAAAGATCGTAAAATATAAATAACGTTTTTAGACGATATTTGTATTAACACACTTGTCACTTACTGGGGGTGGTTTCCCAATTGTACAGGGCAACCCAGTCTAGTTTGGGAACGAGAAAAAAAGGTCCAAAAACCCCCCACCAAAAGGCAACTGGTCTATTTGGATGATTATCCCCTATTTAATCAACTACTTTTACTTATTATTTTAATTTCGCGAAAATTAACTTTTACGAGTAACTTGATAGGTTCACTTGCGTACTTCGTTACACGTACATATAATTTAAACCAACACTAGAATATGCCTAGTCTACATATTTTATGTATTTTGGTTTCCTTACAATCATATTTTATAAGTCACAATTTACCTTTTCCATTTTTTCGTAAACTTTGCACATTTACATTTTACGCGTTTACAAATTACATTTGTAAAATTAACAACGTTTAAACACTTCGATAAACTCGTGTCTCATCTAAAAATACTAAAATTAGTTATTTTGACAAGTTATAACATTTTTATAAGTTTATCAAACTGAACTAAAAAATTTCATATTACGAACAGAGTCCCACCGTACGTCCGTACCTCATAGTTTTTCGAGCATGCTTACTTCAAGGTAAAGCCAAATTGGAAATATACACGAGCCCCAATAACCTTGATATTTTGCCCATAAATTATTCAAAAGATCCAACCATTTAAACCACTGTTTCACACTTTTACCTTATGTATTACGTAGTGATATCTTAACCTTCTTCCCCAAAAACCACCGTAATACCCAAATCACCAAACTTGTACTTTTCCGATCGATGATGCCATGACCACCATGTACAACAAGTACAACCACCCGAACCTAAAGATTTCTCTTTTTTAACCCTTAAACAAAGAAACCACAAGAACCACCTCGCTTGGAATCGCCCAAGATTAGATTCGCGCCATACCTTAACCGACTAGCCCAACACTCGCTCGTTCAGCCTTACTCGCCCACCATTTAACCCACTCACCCAGCTTTGCTCGCCTATTGTTTAACTTATAGAACATATAGCTCGCCCAACCCTCGCCCAACTTCAAGGCTCACCCAACACTTCGCCCAGCCCGCACCCCGCTCAAGACTTGCCCAACACTCGCCCAGGGCTCGTTGGAAACACGTATATGGTTAAAAATTAATCTACATATAAATCTAATGGTTAATATGTTAAAAGTTCATTTTGGAAAAAATCCTATGCGGTGTTGTTTCTGTAAAGTTGTATTAGAAAAGGGTTATTTAAAAAATTATCTCTATTTTAAATGAGGTCAGAAAATTTGAAAATACATTCAATTTTGTAGTTACATCTAAAATGTGTGATTATTGTTACTACTTTTCATCATGTTCATTTTTAATTAATCTTCTCATTTCATCATAACTTATTATATTTTTTATAATTTGTACGCTTTTTGAACTAATGATCCTTTCCGAATATCTCGTAGACTATTGCTAGAAAAACCTAGGTCTTATATAACAAATATTCATCATAGTAAGCACTCGGTTTGATATAAAATTTATGTCAACTAATAATAGGTCACATTTATTTTTTAAGTAATTATTTTAATTGTTGAAACTTGTTAGTAGATGTTTATCATGGGACGTAGCAAACTTATATCGAAGTTAAAAGAACGGTAGTGTAAAAGAAAAATGTTGTCACACATTTAGTCATTTACATCATGTTTTAGCATAATAACTAGTTCACACGTTTTCAAATTTTGCCAAAAAAATGCCAAAGTTAATTACACTAATGAAGTACATATTAAATTATAAAAACTCAAATTCGTTTTTTTCTAATATGGTGTCAACTCAATTTCAATAACGTGTTTCACACTTATTTTTATATGTTCGATTCTATGACAACTCGACATGACTCTAATACTCTCAAAAACTAATTTGACTCTTAAGATATAAGTGAAAGTTTATGTTCTATCAAATCACAACTTTAGTTCAGCTAGATAAATGGTAAACAACTTTTTATTGATGTTTCTAAAAAGTATAAAATCTAAGCCCTCAGAATTGACCAAAACCATTAGCCAACCACACAAGTAATCCATCACATTGCTATTGATACAGGGAATCTAATCCCAAACATTTATGATCACATTGTCTACCACCGTAATCTCTTTATGTGCAGGAAGTAAAGGACCAAGGTATTCATTATTTAAAATTAACTATAAGTACTGTATTANTTATTTTAATTGTTGAAACTTGTTAGTAGATGTTTATCATGGGACGTAACAAACTTATATCGAAGTTAAAAGAACGGTAGTGTAAAAGAAAAATGTTGTCACACATTTACATCATGTTTTAAGCATAATAACTAGTTCACACGTTTTCAAATTTTGCCAAAAAAATTCCAAAGTTAATTACACTAATGAAGTACACATTAAATTGTAAAAACTCAAATTCGTTTTTTTCTAATATGGTGTCAACTCAATTTCAATAACGTGTTTCACACTTATTTTTATATGTTCGATTCTATGACAACTCGACATGACTCTAATACTCTCAAAAACTAATTTGACTCTTAAGATATAAGTGAAAGTTTATGTTCTATCAAATCACAACTTTAGTTCAGCTAGATAAATGGTAAACAACTTTTTATTGATGTTTCTAAAAAGTATAAAATCTAAGCCCTCAGAATTGACCAAAACCATTAGCCAACCACACAAGTAATCCATCACATTGCTATTGATACAGGGAATCTAATCCCAAACATTTATGATCACATTGTCTACCACCGTAATCTCTTTATGTGCAGGAAGTAAAGGACCAAGGTATTCATTATTTAAAATTAACTATAAGTACTGTATTACTTTATTGAATTAAAATTTAATGTGCATGTGAATTGTCAACTTTTTAATGATTAGCATTACTTTTTTAGGTTAATTACTCTTTATTTTATCACTGGCCACCATATCCATATTCTTATAACTTTATAAAATACTTTATGAGGGAAATCTGAAAACATATATCTAATTTATACGACATAATTGACCAAACTATCATTTTTTATTGTTAACTTATAATTATTTTGTGTACTCTAAAACAGTCTAACTCATATAGCGAACATGGCCAATTTCAACAACAAACTTAATATATTTTTTGATACATTTGTTAAGGCCTAAAAGATCCATCATTCTATTTGTCATAAATATAACTTGTAGACAAAGTGATTTGAACATGATTAGATAATTTTTTGCATGGTATGATAGTATGATAATGAGCAATACTTATTTTATAATTTGTAATTTTTAAACATCATATCTAAACTATAAAGTATATGAATTTATTCTGGTATATATCATGATATTCACATGCGATTATAAACTTGGTGGAAAGTATTTGTGAAGGGTCTATGCACCTTCATGATTTGATACATCACCTTTGGCCCTTGTATGTTGACCTTTTAAATACATTTAAAATATAATATTTTTTCAATTAGTTTATAAGGTAAGTTGTTTATATCTTTTTTTATACGAGTTAAGGGTAGTTTTCATGGCAAACAATTAGTCCCTAAAAGATTTGAATATTGTCAGTTGGCCGAAATTTAGACACTAACTTGCAAGTTAACCTACCTATGAACCACCATAAAAATCTATTGTGTTGCTTTCCTTTTATTTTTGGCATAACCCAAAGATTGGAAAACTTTGTAAATAGAACGATTTTAATACTTTAATCCTATGACAAAATAAATAGGTCAAGTCTTTTGGTAATTTTTTTTTTTTTAGAAAGGCAACATTTTATAGAAAACACAAAGAACAAAAGTACAAAACAAGGCATCCATTAATTAATCAAGCCAATTAAAAGGAGGACCCAAAATATAAAACAAACAAAGCTAACATGAATTTTCTTTTTTTTTAGAAAGGTCAAGTCTTTTGGTAAATAATATTATGTAAAAGTACATTCTAATGTAGACTTGGTCAATAGAAGGTCAAAACACTTACACCATTTCTACGTGAAAGTTAGAGACTAAATTTAGAGACACTATATGTGTTCGTGTGATCAAATCTATCAGTTTTTAGCTACACGCTTGATCCGTATTTTAGCAACATTTTTATCGTTATCAATTTAGTTTTCGTACAACAAAACGATTTCAAGAATTTGACATTCGTGGTCAAATGATCACATATGCCATTTCGGTTGCATGCATTTCGTGTTGTGGTGGTTGATCTATATTTAATCGAACAATATGATCATGAACATTCATTGTACATCATGTTCATAATTGTAAGTAAATCCATTGCCTTATGTAGTAGTTTTCATGTTTCAAACATGAACTATTTATAGAACATGATTTGTTGAACAAAGTTTACCTACAACAAATTTGAATATTATTTGTTTAGGTTGATAGAATGCCTTAGTATATATTAACTGAATTTAACTATTTTTCGCATAACAAAAATAACTTGAATTATTTAACACGAAGTTATGAGTAACTTGGAGCATACCATGGGTTCAAACATAAATTCTATATTTCTCGACAATATGGCTTTAAAAAAAAACTGAATGATTATTATAGCGGTTATCGTATAACAACGTTAAAATCTTTGTGCAACTTTTCTTATGTATATATGTTGGGTCACTGAATTCCCAAACTCTCGTAAACTAGGATTTGAACATAAAATAACCTAAGTGTTTAAACTACCTTTAACACAAATCAAGTCACTGAGTGAACAGTCACTCAGTGAGTCATCTTCAGGATGCTTGGGACAAGCTTAAGAAGAAAAGTTTTCCATTCAGTGAGGCGGATTCTCAGTGATTGGCACCTAAGCCAAAGAAGAAGATGATGGATTCAGTGAGTGATGACAATAACTCACTGAATCCCAAGTTATTCCTCACTGAAGCAACAAAAGCTAAAGACTGAAGATTAATGACATGAAGCCTGAAGAATAGGCGGGATAAGGCGGGAAACGTTTGAAACTACATAGAGTGTCAGTATCTTGTAAAGTCAAACTTTCTCTGAATGGTGTGGGTTCAGTATGGTGTCATAACTGGACCTCAGAAAGATGCCTTGTCCTATACCCAAAATAGACTTATGTAACAGAGACAAAATACGTAAGTATTTTGTCTCAACTAGGCTGATGTAATCTTTTGTCTTTTTCATAACGGTTGTAAATTACTTGTGTATATATAGGAGTCATATGAGAGAGTAAAGGTTGCGGAGTTTGTGCACTTAATGCTTAGACATTCACAAACTAATCTTTACTCTCTCCAAATAGCAACCATCCCTAAGATAGCTTAGTGGGTCTTTTGTTGCTATTTAAGCATAGCTTAAGTTTAGTGAGGAGTAACACCATACCATACTTGTCATTTCAATCACAAGTGTTGTTCCGCAAACACTTGGGTATAATTCTTTTGATTAATTTCTAATAAAGAGTTAAACGTTGAAAATCTTGTTTCTTATCTTTTACGTTTTTAGTTATTAATCTTTGCATCATTATGCTATGTAACTTGGTTAGATTAACTCGATAGTTAACCATTAACCAAGTAAAAGGGACCAACAATATACATGGAGATGGAGAAAGTGAAACTAAAAGAAAATTATTGGTTTAAATTATAATTAAGTATTTAAATATTTAATAGATTGTATTATTGCATTTTATAAGTAGAAGTATTTTAGTTTAACAACATTACTCATTTTTAAGTTTAAATAGGTGTGTTTTCACTATACGTATATGTAGTATCTATATATTTTCTTATTTTTTTGAGAACAATAATTTTAACTACCTCACAATATTTATACTATAAATTTATCTCACATGTCCTAAGTAGATATGAAACTTACAACTATTTAATTTAGGAGCTTCTCACACAACAAGATACTATTGAGACACAAACCTTTTGACATATGTAGTATAGATATATACATCATTAGATTCGGATTAGAGCAAAAATGTTTCCAGTTTCATGTAATACATGAAATATCAAGTTCTAAGATCTTGGTTAGTGTCTAGACTCTAGATAGCATGACTATCTTGAAAGTAAATAGCATGGTACCCTTTGGGCGATGACGGCATGAAAAATACAGAAAACAAAACTAATTTATGCTTGTATATAGCAAGGTTTTTCTAACTTGTGCGAGACACAAGCTTAGAAGTGTTTAATAAAGATAAAAATTTCTTTAAATAACTTAATTTTCATATAAAACATTGATAATTTTTGTAGAAATCATAAATTTAGAAAATTATTAATATCAACAAACATGAAAACATGGTAATTGAGTTCATTAAATGACTCTTTACCTCTACCGCCATTGCACAAGTTAGAATCTCCCATATAGTAATAGTAAAGAAGAAAATATCGGTGGTGATTGTTGGCAGTGGTATTAGTAATTGTAGCTATAAAAGGGAGATTCATGTTTCGTGTATTTATGAAGTAAAAGTAAAGAGAAGTGATTTGCACACCCCATCAATTGATTTGCACACTCAAAATATTTATGTCATGACATTATATCCTTACATCACTTAGGGTTGTTTCTTTTTTTCCTTAGCTAAGGATTCATATGGGTCCCACTTCCATATAAGCATCTTAATAGGGAGGAGATGATAAATTAAGCCTTGTGGATATAGACCGTTTAATGGATTTTTGTGGGTCCCATCTAAAAAGTAATAATATAAAATAGCATCCCTTAGCTAAGGGGAAAAAAGAAACACCCCTTTGGGGCAAAACACAAATACTAAGGGTATAAAAGTCATAACACAAAATTTTGAGTGTGCAAATAAATTGATAGAGTGTGCACATCACCTCCCAATAGTAGATGAATATACTTTATTATATTATGCAACTAGATATAAAGAGAGATTTATGCAATTTTTAGTAAAAATATATGAAATATAACTTTATACGAAATAAATATTAAAATCACCAACCATAATAATTGTGTCTCATAAATTACGTGAAACTTATTAATACACCATGTTTAACGTTTATGCTATTGAAATGGCTGCGTAAAATCGTTAGTAAAACTGTTCATGAGATAATAAGTTGTAAATTTTCTAGTCATATTAGTTTAAGATTATTGTAGTGATAATTATATAAATTATTTTACTTATACAACTGAATTTTCAAGATTGAAATGATCATTATACATGTGTATTTAAGAACTCAATTACTATATTATAAACTTGTGTAGTTACAATTTTGCATTTATATTGTTTTTAACTTAAATTTTAATGTTTAAAATAATGTGTACAATTACAAATTGATAATTATAATGAATAATTATTATTTATATTAAACTGAATGTATATTTTTTTTGAAAAAAGAAATTTTCCTAATAGCAAGTGTATAAGTTTAAAAATTTTAAAATCTTAAATTCTTTATATATGATGAAGATTAAAATAAGGGATAAGTATGTACCCAAAGAACTAGTTGACCCACTCTAACTAAAGGCAATATTATTGTGGTTTTGTCTAATGGATACTTTTAGGTCATTTTGAATTAAAATAAAATATGATGTTTCTTATTAAAATAAAATTAGATATATTTAAGGTGATTTATTTGTTTAACAATGTGCACTTTTCAATTTAAAAGCATAAGATTTTGTATTTAATAGGGAAAAAAATTGATATGTGCACAAATAAGTGTAACAGATTAGACATCTTTTGTATTAATCATCATTAATCAAATTTATAGAGTGATCAAAGTTATGTAAGTATTTAAGCATGAAGAGTATTTTTCTTAACATATTTTAACTTTTCTTAGATACATACTTCATTGAAGCTTAGGAAAGGAGCAAGTTTTTGTGCCAGTAATGTAATTTAAGAAATATTTTTTTCTAAGATGTTAATTAAGTGTTTTACTATCATAAATTTAACTTAGAGTCCAAAACCTTTCTATCATGTTACCACTTACGAAACAAAATCTTCACAAATTTTACATAGTCATCTTACAACTTTTGGCAAGTTTTTGGTCACCTTAATTTTTCAGATTTATATCTATGTACTGTAATTCTATGTTGTTACTCCGTAGTATAATTCTTACTTTTGATCTTTTAGATGACTTGGTTCATGTGATTTGAATTCATCATGACGTATACTTGCGAATGAGATAAACTTTTCATATATAGGTTGACATGACAACTTATAACATGTGTCATTGTTTTAATACTTATACGTTACCGTCAACTATATTTTTATTGAACCCAAGGTAAACTTTTAAATCAATAAATAACATTTACCAAATCGCCGGTATTTGATAGCCACAACTGCTGAGTAAATCACGCATATCCTTCACGTTAAGTTCCTATCTCAACTTAGAACTAAAAATCACTAAACTGAAACTCATCGTGCGAGATTAGATCATCGAGGATGAATCAGTCAATCTGTAACATTATGCTAACTCATATCACAATATTATCTGTTTTGCCCACAGACTCACGACTTTACTTTTGTTGTCCTCATGCGAAGACTTTCCAACAGGTTACCCAAACCAATACTACCTTCGCATGAGCACGCTTAACTGCATAGTTGTTAATAACTCCACCCGCAATAGATAAACGTGTTGTCTCTAGCAAGTCCAAGATATTACTCGTCACTAGTATCCGACGTGTGGATGACTATCTTTAAACCTATAATAGAGATAATTATCTACACATCGGCTGACACACAAGGGAGATGCAAGTGAAATAAGCAATATCATGGATTTACTAGACACAACGTGTTTTGTCATTCACTACAAGTGGAGTTGTTAGCAACAATGCAGTTAAGTGTTTTTATGTGAAAGGAGTAATGGTTTGGGTGATTTGTCGAGAAGTTTTCATATGAGACCCACAAAAGCAAAACCATAAGTCTGCGGCCACAACAAACGGTTTGAGTTGATGGGATGTTACACAAGAAAATGAATGTGGGCTCAAAGATTTACTCACCGATTTAAACATGTTAAAAAAAAATATAGATAAACATAACTAGAAGCAAAAATAAATACAAAAGAAAAAGGAAAAAGAAAAAAAGCACATGGACAGCATATACCTCCTTAGGCTCCTTATGCAATAAAATTGGGAAATTTGTAAAAATACAGAAAACCAGAACAAAAAAACAGTTAAATCCAAAAAAAACCAAATAAAAATATAAATATTTCATCATCTCTTTTTTCCCCCAAAATTTTTATAGACATTATTTATCTTTATTACAACAACAACAACAACAACAAACAACAAACAACAATTAATTATTAGGATTCAAAAATCATCATTAGATCAATTCTCACCTTCTTCTATCATCCGATCATCAAACCCTCATTTGGGTATCTCCTAATTTATTATATCTTGGTAAAAAAAAAAAGTTTTTTTGATTTTTTTTTTTATATAAAGTTTTAATTTTTATGATTTTGGAAAAAGGGTTTTTTGTAAATTGATTATAAATGTGTTAATGGTTGTTTAATTTTGGTTTTTAGGTTGGTTTTTTTTATTGGTATAACTTAATTCAAGCTCAGGAGTTTGTTGATGATAAAAAGGTACAATTTTTATTTATTTTTTTGATTTTTGGAAAGTGGGTTTTCTTGGAAATTGGTTGAATTTTGTTGGGTGTTTGTTTGATTTTGTTTTTTTGGGTTTGATTGAAATTTGATTAAGAAAATTAGAAAATC
>LBNU01023426.1:16433-28934 GCA_014162995.1 Artemisia annua
TTTACTCACCGATTTAAACATGTTAAAAAAAAATATAGATAAACATAACTAGAAGCAAAAATAAATACAAAAGAAAAAGGAAAAAGAAAAAAAGCACATGGACAGCATATACCTCCTTAGGCTCCTTATGCAATAAAATTGGGAAATTTGTAAAAATACAGAAAACCAGAACAAAAAAACAGTTAAATCCAAAAAAAACCAAATAAAAATATAAATATTTCATCATCTCTTTTTTCCCCCAAAATTTTTATAGACATTATTTATCTTTATTACAACAACAACAACAACAACAAACAACAAACAACAATTAATTATTAGGATTCAAAAATCATCATTAGATCAATTCTCACCTTCTTCTATCATCCGATCATCAAACCCTCATTTGGGTATCTCCTAATTTATTATATCTTGGTAAAAAAAAAAAGTTTTTTTGATTTTTTTTTTTATATAAAGTTTTAATTTTTATGATTTTGGAAAAAGGGTTTTTTGTAAATTGATTATAAATGTGTTAATGGTTGTTTAATTTTGGTTTTTAGGTTGGTTTTTTTTATTGGTATAACTTAATTCAAGCTCAGGAGTTTGTTGATGATAAAAAGGTACAATTTTTATTTATTTTTTTGATTTTTGGAAAGTGGGTTTTCTTGGAAATTGGTTGAATTTTGTTGGGTGTTTGTTTGATTTTGTTTTTTTGGGTTTGATTGAAATTTGATTAAGAAAATTAGAAAATCTAGAAAATGTACTTTTTCTTTGTTGTTTTGATGAATTTTGGATTGTTGGATTTTAAAAATTGGACCTTTTTTGGTTAAATGTGATTAAAAGATTGGTAATTGTGTTTTGTTGTTGTTAATTGAAAATAATTGGTATGGATGATGGTTGAATTCATGCTAATTTTGTTACGGCGACATGTGTTTAGCTTAAAATTTTGAACTTTTGTTGCGTAATCATGGATTGCTAGAAAAAAACTGAAATTAAGCCTGAAAAATGTAGCTTTTTTGGTCAAATGTGACTGAAAGATCAGTAATTACACCTTTTTGTTGTTGATTGATACTAAACGATGCATTAGAATAAGGGAAATTGCTTGATTATGGTTGAATACGTAAAATATAGTAGGGTTTGAACTTGTGACGTTCATTATGGTATATGAACAAAGGAGATGTTTGTAGGGTTGTTTTTTTTAATAATCTTCTAGTTGAACTCGTTATGATACACACAGCCTTGTGAGATGAGCAGAAACTGCAACCTTGGTGATGTGGGTCATTGACGTTATTGCAGTAATTGTGTAGCGAAATGCACCTTCTACTTTGTAACGCAAATTAAGGGATTTTTTTTCCTGATAACATGGAAAGCGAAGAATTTTCCGTGTGGTTGTTTATTGTGAACGTAACGAATACATCCTATTCAGGGTATTAATATACACGTGGTTTGCGGTTGATCAGTTTGGCTTTGTGTCGTTTAGCATTTTCATCTTATTGAATCACATTTTGGAACTGTCTACCGAATTCCTGCATGTACACATGTTATTGATATGTTTGGCATTAATTGCTCTTTTTGCCACTTTTTGTGGTTTCCAATTCTATTCCGTGTTTAATCTCACAGTATAAATTCACATTGCTTTTTTATGGTTGTATTTGATGCTTATGATTTTGTACATGTGCTGCACAAAATGCATTAAAATGACTGAAATTGTGGTTTTTTTCATCTAAGCATCTGTTGTTATGAATGTATGTTAGTTTGTTAGGGCAACAATGATATATTAGGGTTTGAAACCGTGATATTCGTTACCATAGAAAATCTAAGGAGATGTTTGCAGGTTTTTTTTTGGAACCCTTTACCAGAATTCGTTAATGTTAAAATACCCTTGTGTTATGAACAAAACTTTTTTTTGGGTAAAGGGTTTTTACCCTGGTGATGCTGTTCTGTTACCTCTTGTGGTGGAACGTAAAATTAGATGAATTACTATCTTGATAACAATGAAAATGCATGTGAATTGTCCGTGTGGTTGTTTGTTGTGAACTCACACATGATATTCAAGGTTTGTTATAAATTGGGTCTGTAGTTGCTCAGTTTGACTTTGTGTCATTTGCTGTGCTTTCTTTTGCTTGACATTTCTATAGCAACTATTGGTCGAATTGGTACACGTACAACGGCTATTATACTTGATATTAATAGCTCTATGACGCCACTTTTTGTAATTTTGATATCTATGCCATGTTTATAGTTTCATCCCATATTACAAAGAACTTTTGATTTCTTTTCATCGGTGCGATTTGGATGATCTTGTAAATGCACTGCAAAATTTTTTTTGGTTTCTGTCATTTAAAGTATATGTTTGATTAACCACTTAAGGGTGGCCTAGTGGCAAAAGGGCTTGTGACTATCACTCTAAAATGTGTGAGGTCTCAAGTTCAATTCCTACTAGGTGCAAACAACCTTAAGTGGCCACGCCAACCTCCTGAAAAGGGAGGGCTTTACCTGGTTTGAGTCTGCGTGGCGGTGGGTTCAAACCCCGTGGATTAGTCGGCCATAATGTCGGAAATAATGGTTAATAGGTCCATAAGGCGATACATAGTATTATTTTAGTATCACCTTTTAGCTTAAACTTGAAAGTGGAAGAGAGCGGTAGATGGTAGTTACATTAATTGATTTAATATACATTTAGGTCTGAATTCAGTATTATACTCAGACTTTTGCAACCTTGTTTTAAGGCATGCCAATGTCATTATCTGACTAAACATGTCACGTTGTAGACGATCATACTTCTTCAAGCATCATATGTAACACATTGCCTCTTAGTATCCTTTTTTTTTCTTTCATATCACCTGTCTGAGTACCGAGATATGCATTTTACAAAATTTTAGGGATTACATGGTTGTATCTTTGGAGCGGCATAAGGTTCTTTTTCCGGTTAACTTACGGTTTTTTTTTTTTTTTTTTTTTTTTTGTTTTACTAGGATTTACTTGCAATTTGTCATCATCAAAAAAATGGGGCAACGGAATATGGTGTATACGGGTCCAATGCTTGAAACAGAACATGGGAATCTTCGTCCGGAGCCTTGTTTAATACCATATGTCGGTGTACCAAATTTCCCGCAAGCTACTAATAGCAATAACAATCAAACAATATTACCACCTCCTCCTGGAACCCGAACTACTTTTAACCCTCAACACATGCCCGAAAATCATGGGCCTTTACCACCTGCGATCACTCAATACAGCAGTGCTCATCATCCTGGTAACAATGTATTTATGACACCTCCTGGTACCAGAGTTTTTCCTGTTGCAATCAATCACGGGATGCAAGATCAAATACCTTTTTCTATTCGTGGAGCCTTTGAAAATGGTCAGTTTATTGATGGACTTAATGGTGCTTTTAAGAGAAAAAACGCCGAAGGGTTCCTGGGAAACATTCAGTACTTTTATCCTGCACCGGGGGCTAGTTCTTCAGCTGCTATTCCTATGAACGAGGGAACAATGATGGATGGTCCGTTGGTCATGGAACCGGCAGTTCCTAGAAGTGGAAGAAGTAGAGGTTCTGGTGCTATTGCGGTTGACCCGGTCTTGGCTCATAGTAGCAGTCATTTGATTCCGGGAAATTTTGGTGGTCAGCCTCTTCAAGGGGTACCTAACCCATGGTTGGATCAGCAGTTTTGTGCTAATGGTAGTGATGGCAATGCGTTTTCATGGAATCATGGTCCTGGTATACCGTATCTCCAAGGTAAGCGTTTTTTAGATAAATTTATGACAATTACCAAATTCACCCTTTTTTTTCTTTTTCTTTTTAACAGTAATCTTAGCTTCATTTTGAAAGTGATTCTTGTGAGGAATAAAATTTAAAATCAGAACTAGATATAGTAGATTCAGCTTATTTAAGCATTAAGGATACTCATGTCATTATTACATTTATCCGGTAACAAGTTTTTTTTGCTAAAACTCAACTGATTTTCATGAGTTGAAAAAAATCACTTTACAAGCACATCCAAAAACCCCCTAATTTGTATAAATTTATTTCCATGAGAAATATTTGTACAGTAATATCCTTCTAGGGACGTCAGCAAGATTTCCTTTTTTGGCAACTTTCGGAAAAAAGATACTCCGTATCTTGTAATTAATTACTTGTGTATTCTTAATAATCAATGCGCAGAATTGATGATATTTATTCGGGTACACAAGGTTTCTCTTCTTGTCATTATTAAATGATATTGTAGTAGTGTGGTTTTAAATACTTGACAGCTGAAAGTGTCCTTATAAACTACATAAACGGGTAAACGGATGAGGTCCTGTTCAGGTTACACGGGGAGTGGTGAGTCTTTGACTTTGATGTACGCGGCCTAATCGGGGTATCCGCATGACCGTTTCCGACCCTTTTCCTGGCCACCACCAAGATATGTATCTAGTGAGGTTTGTACGTGAGACTTCGTGTGAGGACATCAGGCTGCCTAACCACTAGGCTACCTGTGGTGGTGGTTGTCTTATAAACTACATAACTTGTGGAAACATAAAAAAAAGGTAATTGAAAATACCAAGTTAATCCTTATTGTAGGACCTATGAATGGTGGTGCTATGGAGGCTGCAAACGTTGGCTTACATGGATATCAAGTCACACCGAGCAACAGAAATCCCGCGACTTTTGTACATCAGCCACCTCATGCTGGCCCCCACAATCTTCATCATCAGCCAACGCCATCAATGCCGCAAATGCAAGCCAGCCACAATATGGATTTTCATCCTCAGTTGGCCTCTACTTCACGCAGACTTCCATCAAACAATGCCATAGTTCCTTTTCAGAGTGGGATGGAACAGGCGCCTAGGTTTGTGGGTCCCTTACCGCCAACTGGTCTTAGAGTTTATCGGCCTCATAGACGGGAATTGATGGTTGATGCAACGGCACGGCATCGCGGCTTTCCCCACTTAAGAGTTCTCCCGGAAGATGTATTGTTCCCAAAAAATGATATCTTGCATATTATTTGATTATTTTTCATCGGGACCTATGTTTCGTACTTGCTGTTATTATTACTAATTCACGTGTTTTTAACATTTAGGGGGTTGCAATTCTTGATATTTCTGGTTTTCATGAAGTCAGACATTCGGTTGATCATCATAGAGACATGCGATTGGACATAGATCACATGTCGTATGAGGCAAGTTGTCAAACTTACTTTATTAATCATCGAAATAATGTTCTATTCATGCCAATAAAGAAAAGAAGAAGAAGAAGAAGAAGATTTACTTTGGTCCATTACCTTATAGAAATAATTTTCTTTTTACATGTTGGCTAGTTGGATATTGCTGGAGTCTACTTTTCACTTATGTGAAGTTTATCATTATCCTATTTTCTCTAGATAACTAATTTGCTTAATTTAATAACTGGGGCAAATTTCATATAATATCAATGTACTTTGCAAAATGGTGTAACTTAGTGATTGTTTATGTCCCAATCTGGTAACCAAAGTTACGACAATGAGTTGATATGGTAATTAAACCATTCACTTCGTTATAACTCTCTTACACTATAATTACCAATTTAGCCTATCTCGAAAACTTTGATTACCAGGGTTGAGACGTAAAAAAGTAGTGTTGACATCTTGAAACAAATGCTGCTATTTACTGAAATTTGGCCTCACTACTAAACTAATTAGTTTTCGATAAACTCAGAATAGGAATTAGACATCGATTACGAATTATATTGGTATGTATTAGGTTTACCTGTCCATTGGTTTACTTCTTTTGGTTACGGCTTATGAATCGATACAATGAAATTATTTTCTTTTTCATAAACATATATCAATAAATGTCCGCACAGGTTTGTTATATGTCTATCCAATAGTATAATATATGCATATTGATGATTTATAAGACTGTCATGTGACTCTTGCAACCTCTTTTGTTGTATACAGGAGCTTCTTGCACTTGGTGAACAGATTGGCAGTGTCGGCTCAGGCTTGTCAGATGACTTCATTCTTCAACATCTCAAAATAAGAGTGTTTGCTACATCCAAATCTTCTGAATCTGAAGATGCGTCATGCGTTGATCAAGAACTTAATTGCGTAATTTGTCAGGTATTTCAAGATCTAACATAAAAACAAAGAGTTCACTTGGCATATTGTTTGGATGTTATGCATAATATATCCCTTTACTTATTCATTGATCATTTTATCGTTTGTCATTGTACTTTTTTTTGTACATGTGAGTCGTTGAAAAATGCCTTTGTGTTTTCTGAGTTATTGTCTAACCAAATATTTGCATCCTTATAAGTGGACTTTAGAATTCGATTTTTTTACGTATAAAATAAAAATGTCACAGCTGTATATATTGATAATTTTTTTAAATGTTAGAATTACGGGTTACTAGATGACTAAGACGAGACAAATGAAAAAGTACATTGATATTCTAAGCAAATAACCCTTTTCTTCACAAGTTTGGTTCAAATGGTTTGTTTATTTATTGGTGATATCTGTTGTACAGACCAATTATGACGATGAAGAACAGATCGGGGTGCTAGATTGTGGGCATGAGTACCATGTTGAATGCGTCAAAAAGTGGTTGACTGTGAAGAACACCTGTCCCGTTTGCAAATCCACAGGACTTGCCGACCAAGCAAAGGAGTCGTGAAAGTCAAAGAAAAGGGAAGAGAAGTACGAAGCCTTGAAAAAATATTTAGGCTCGTGTTTCTTTTTCTGATATAAATATAAGTAAAGAGAGGGAGGGTTCTCTCTTATAAATTATGGTAAATATCGAAACTTGGTTTTGTTTCTTCTGAGATGTGACAGTCAATGACTGTAAAAAGAATGATATCTCCGTCATGAACCTTTTTGTACAGACTTTTTTCCTGTTGGTTCAGTCAGTGGATGATCTGATCTGTGGTTAATATGTACTTATGAATGTTAATATCAGGTTTAAACATTCATTGAATCGTTTATGTTTTTTCATATGGTTGCCGATGGCTGTTGATTTTTTTTCCAGCCACTTGGTCATTTTAGTGCGATGGTTTATCATACAATTGTCAATGCAGCTTTTTAATCAGTGTTGATGTGAATCAATTTAGAGAAATTTACATCAACCGCAGCCAGCGGATTTGGAGAACGTTAAAAGGGCTAATGTCGCGAGTTTTGATTGACTCAGATGCTGTATCCAACATGACATCCTAACACTTAGGGTGCTCAAAGTGAGCTACTAGTCTCACTAATCTTAGCAAGGTTTTTAAAATCGGGATCTTACCATGATCGTTTTCATCTTTGCAAGATCGTGATCGTGAGATCGGATCGAGATTTTAAGATCCTATTATAAATAGTGTCATTTTCTTAATAGGCATCGTAAAATTATGCAAATTTACAGTTTATTATTTATCATGTATCATGAAAAGGTATGTCAAAATTATGTTTATGAAGTGTTTAATACAATTAGTCTCTTGTTTTTCATATTCTACAAACCTTAATACATAAATTTGTATTTTTTTAGCTTGTGGTTCGAAAAAAGTAAGATCGGATCGATTGAGATCTTAAGATCATATGGTCAAGTGGTATCGTAAGATCCTACGATCATAATCGCGATCTTAACAACCATGATCTCTATGGTTTGCCAGTGATCAACGTCATTATCTTAGTCCACAGCCACACGAGCAACTCAATACTGTGGCGAAATGAAGCTCACTTCTCATATACAATGCAAACAATGCGTTTTCTTGTTATAACAACCTAACGCAATATGTCCAAAATTCCTACACCCAAAAAACACCAAATTGAACAAGGCAACCCGCATCATTTTTGAACCTGATACAGCACGTCTCATCAATACGATTCACAAGACACCCAAATTGCACACCTTCTATATAAGCTTCACATGCCAACAGAATATCACGAGCACGACTTTGAAAATGCCCGACGATAATATCCTCAAAATGTTGCATCCAACAACATCTAATTACTACTTAAGCGTTTACCAAGTAAATAGCTACAGACAAATGAAACTCAAAAATCCGATACCTTGGGTGGCTTGTTCATGATATAGACATGTTTTGAGAGAGTGTGCAATGGTACTCTCTTTGTATAACAAGGACAAACATTCTGCACCCACATACTAAGAGAATGTTTATATCACGAACAAGCCACCCAAGGTATGGGATTTTTGAGTCATTAAACACTCATACAAATGGGTCACGAAAATGGGTAAAAAAGGTCAGGATGAGTCAGGTCTGCTTGAACCAACCCATGAACATTTTATTGTTTTTTAGATTACACATGATTGAAGTGTTAAATTTGATCACAAACCTGCATTATCACAAAAGTGAAAGGTGATGATTTGATGCATTTGGTTGATTATTGCCCATTAGACCCAGTCGGCCCATTTTGTTGGTTACCATTTTTTAGATCTTTTTGCTTATCTCGTTGACTTGTTAGAGGTTAACCACGACCTAGATCAACCATCAAGTTCATGCACACGGGTCAAAATCGTCACCTTTGCTCAAAGCTTAAATTCATGTACACAACCTAACTGGGTATCCTCATGACCGTTTACAACCCTTACCATATTGTAACAATTCATTTCTAGATCAGCACATAGTTAGGATATCTCACATGTAGCTCAGGTCGACATTAACCGAGCATCTTGTCTCTCCAATCCTATGGTGGCACCGTGGCACCCATTTGCACGTTAATGGAACAAATTTATGTACTAGTGTAGTCATCAGTTGATGTAACACAATGCTGCAATGGTGTGCTCATCAGTAAATGCAACACATTGCTGTACTTAGAGTACTTATCAATCAAATTACGGAAACACCAACGTCACATTTTACTTCGATCTAATGTCAAAAATGAAAATTGATTCAAATTCTAAAAACAGGCAACCAAATATATGATACATGATCCACTGCAGTTAATAATTAAAATAATAATAATAATAATAAAAATACAAAAAGACCAGAAAAAATGTGAGTAAAACCAGTAGCCTGATCTACTTTTCTTGTTAAAGACTTCAGATTTGCTCAAAAACAATCTGATAATCTGCTATTGTTTTTAAGTAGAACAGCAACCAGCTTTCTTCACTGCAGAAACATCATCTTTTGACCCAATGTTAATGGTTTGACCTTTAGGCAATGCACCAGTATCGTTCCCAATGTCAAGTGCTTTTTTGCTTACAACATGGTATATTTGGGTAAGTACTTCAGTGAAAGCATTTTCAACATTGAGGGCTTCCAAAGCCGATGTTTCAATAAAATAGGTCTTTTCCTTTTCAGCATAGGTTTTGGCATCTTCTGTTGTAACTGCACGTAAGTGACGCAAGTCTGCCTTGTTTCCTACTAGCATTATCACAATGTTAGAGTCGCTGTGGTCTCTGAGCTCTTTTAACCACCTCTCAACGTTTTCGAAGGTCACATGGCGTGTTGTGTCATAGACTAGCAAAGCACCAACAGCTCCTCTGTAGTATGCACTCGTGATTGCACGGTACCTGTGGCCACACATTGGAACATACATGAATTTAGGCTCAAATAAGACTCTCTCTCTATCATACATTACCCACCTATTTAAGTTAAAACTCTTATTTGTTGCATCTAGCAAACTGTTCAGCTTATGGATTCTACAACTTACAGATATAAACCTGAGAGATCCCTTTATTCTATACATATACGAAGAACTAGTTAAAACCATAGTCAAAATAAACTTGGTGTCTACGCCTTGAATCAACCAAATGGTATATCAAACTTTTAAGTAATATCTCAGTTCAAATTAATTATCTAACTGAGAAAGGGGTCTAACTCAACACAAATGTGCAGCCTTGTCATGCACAATACCTTTACCAGTGTTGAGCATGGACACGTCTAATAAAGCCTATAGTTGATTGCCCATATATGAAATTGATTGGGAGAGGCAGGAAAGCATATCTTGGCTTCTAAAATCGCACAGATGTGTCTTTATATTTTCTTCTGAGAACTAAAAATACCCTGTTGTATACTACTATATCTGCTCACAGTAGTCTATAAAGCATAGCTGATCTTTAGCACTCCATGTTCACACTCACAGAAAGATGATCTGATCCAGAGTCTAGACACTCCATGTGCACATAATGAGAAACTGATCTAAACACTCCATGTTCCTAGGAAGATGCATGTGAGCATAAATAGCTCCTAAATTAAAGAAGTAAAGACTCTGTAACTTCTATTTTCAATGTTTGCTTCTAAAAAAGTTAAGAATCATGGCGTTATATTTCAATAAATTTCAAACTCTGGCAACGCTTTAAGGCTCTTCACATTGCAAACTTGTTATCATAATGCGCATCTTTGGGCGAAGATGGCAAGTCTAAGAAAATCTACCATTGCCATATCACAGCTAGTAATAAATGAATTAACTCCATAGTTATTATCAAACAACTTAACTTTTGCATCCGAAACAATTAAAAATCCATGAACTATAACTATGATACATTAAATAAAGACTGCATAGCAATAATCATCATAACAAAAAGAACACTATTTTCGACTTAGATGAAAATTATTGCTCATATTGACAACAAATACAGAGCACCTCATGAAAACATATGCCCTCAATTAAAATCTGTCTCGAGTATATAGCAATTACCCTCGCAGACTCACCAATCCCACTAGAACACAACACAAGAATAAAAATTGAGCAAAAAAACAATACAAAGCACATGCATTTACGCGGCTTAGGTGATCTTATGTTGAGTTGTATGACTGTAAATATACTAGCCAATATAGTCTATAACACAAACCGTGCCCATATTTCTAATACTGTATACTTTAATGCATCTATGCTTATATATGCTTCTAGTCTTATCTCTCTCTCAAAAAAAACACAGACACATATGCTCTATTTATATTGCTAACATATATACCTATGCACATTCTTGCCGGAGGTCTTTATGGAAGCAGTTTCTACCCTCGGGGTAGGGGTATGACTGGCTGCATCATACCTCCCACATAACCCGCTCCGGCGGGATTTTGGGTATTGTTGTTGCAATGCAATTATTGTTACTCTAAAAAAAGTTCAAAAATATACTTCTATTAAGGGGGTGTTTGGCTAAGCTTATATGATGGGCTTATGAGTTTATTAGCTTATATGTGTTAAATAAGCCTAAACTAAGTGTTTGGCTAAGCTTATATGAGTGAGCTTATGAGCTTATACAAGGGTTTTTTGATAAGCCCACACTTTGTGGCTTATTTGACTATTTGAGGAGGAGTGGGCTTATACAAGGACTTTATATAAAAAAACTTTTATACCCTCATTTAATAATTACACCCATTTACTGTTCATGTACTTTTTTGTCATTTTACCTTATTAATTATGATAAGCTAAGCCAAACACTTAGCAAGGGCTTATGAGCTCATGATATATAAGTAATAAGCCGCTTATATAACATAAACATAAGCCCAATTCATAAGCTTAGCCAATCACACCCTAACACTAACAACGGTGCTCAAACCCTCCGCCTCAAGTATGTCCGCCCTGCACCCACCAAGGCAGTCCGGTGCCCTCATACTAGATCATTCGGTGACAGCAATTCTGATCTGACTTGGTTTTTAACGACAACCACAGTAGAATATCAATAATTACACTTGTTATTACCCGAAGGTAAAGGGACTGCTTCCATAACAATCATATAAACCCTAAAAAACCTAAATTTTGCCCTAACATTTTAACCTAAACTCAATCAACAAACTAATAACAACAAATAGATAACAAAATCCACATGCTAAACGCTCCAAAAAGCTTGTTGCCAAACACAGCCCTAGAGCATGCACAGTGACGGAACCAGGGCAAAAAGTGACCGGGGTCGTAAATCTTGTTGTCAGTGTTCTTCACAATTAACAACGAACGGCGCCATAAAAATTGAATAATCAAAACTTTACATAATCTTTTATTTATTTTATGAAAAATTGAAGAAACAATGGAGGTCAACGTTACTGAAGCACTCCCGGAGGAGATTGTAGAAAGTATTTTTGCTAGGTTGGGGTTTACACAAGCAGCGAGAATTAGGGAGGTAAGTGAAAGCCTCAATCATCTCATTTCAAGCAATACCTTTACAAATGTTTATAAAAAGAGAAGTTGGAATGATGTATTGTTTTTTTCTTGTGTTGTTCTTAATCCTGAAGATCAAGTGGCACAATATGGGCAGCCACACATGCCGTCAATGGAAATTCTATGTTTATTGATCTTGGTAGAAGTTTAGGTAATTTTGTTAACCAGGGTGACACCGTAACCCTTATTTGTTCATTTGGTGGATTGTTCTTTTTTAGGATTTTCAATGAAAATGATATGGATGGGATTGTTAGGTTTTTCGAGGTAAACATTCTGAATCTAGAAACGGAAAAACAAGAAAATTATTCTCCAACTAAACGCCACCTAGGATTTTCAATAAAACGATCGAGTTTAGAAGAAAACTAAGTTTACTTTGCACTTATTGATGGACTAACTAAGCAATAACTAGAAACACAATCATTTACATAATCTTTTATTTATTTTAAATTGAAGAAAACAATGGAGGTCG
>LBNU01023427.1:0-26045 GCA_014162995.1 Artemisia annua
AAAAAATAGTAGAAATGCCCTTCTTTCATAAAAAATAGTTAAAGTAACAATTTCAGGTTACATATATGGCCTACTCCGCAATAATGCCACAAGAACCTTAGCCGATCTTTCCACAAGATTCAAAGGTCACATCATTGCCAACGCTTCCTTATATAGAGGTCGCGAGGGCGGGGAAGGAAAACCATTTCACCAATGGGTTACTCACGAGTTATCAAAACACATTCATTCAACAACCCCAAACGGAATTACACGTGAAGATTCGGTGATTCCAATACGCAGGCTTCCGTTCCACAAAAAGTAAACAACACAATCGCGAAGACCCGCCTACTTCTACTCCAATTAAATGAGTTCACGCTAACACAATGCTATCTATGATAACTTTGCCATGACAATATTTATACTTTGAAAATATGAACGAAGATAAGCAAGAGAAAGCTTCTTTAATGGGGACTTCATGACGCATCCGAGCCTATAAGGCCAAGTACCAAATAAATACGAAGAACCATCAAACCAATTCCTTCTAAGCCACATTCGTTACTCTCTCAGTATCAAAAATTACATGAGTTCTGACAAACCCTCTTCAATATGAATTATCATGTCATCATAAAAACATACAACTAAAACGTTCCAAGCTTTTTACATCCTAAGCAACGGTACGTACGTATTCAATCATCAAGCACAGCGCATACATTCATCCCTTTGAACTCAAAACGATCGCGATTCAATCCAACCATCTTATCTATAGAAAAGAGAAGAATACAATCATCAAGGATCAACCTCTAAGGCTATCTGCGATTTCACAATACCGTGAGTTTCCGCAAACTATAACCACATGCCCCACAAGATCAAAGAACAACACCTCTTCATCACAATTTCCTCGCCATAATTGCGGAAGTGTGAAAACCGCTCCATTAGCGAAGATGTCGTGACACATTTCATGAGCTAAACAACGAAATGAGGTTATTCTAAACCACATCGTGGAGCTCTTGAGACCCATGTCTCATCAAACTTTAGAGCCTTGAGCTCACACACATCAATAAATTCACTTTAAAAACCCAATAAAAATCCTAAGAGGAATTTCCTTCAAACACCACATTTCAATCAAAACCAAAATCTCCAAAATCATCTTTTTCATCAAACATACCAACAATTGGTTAGTGTTTGGATCAATGTTTACTCATTTAAGGAAAGTGAGATTCTTTTTAAAAAAAGATGTATGGATTTTACATTTCAAGTTTCTTCCATTATCTCGCTTTTGTTTGAATAGGATGTGTTCGTTAATTCCAATTCTTATTTTTTTTTTGGTCTTTAACTCCAATTTTACATGAAATGAAATATTATCCGTAATACTCTTCTTTAGTTAATCGGACACTAACCTTTTCCTTTTATTGTAGCAATTCTATCCTTTGAAAACATATACGTTGGTTACCCGAGCAATGGGGAAGTTTGGATCAGGGGAGCATGGAAAATTGGCGATAATTCTCAAATCATGTCTTGCTATAAACTATGATAATCAGGAAAACTAACCATTTTTGTTTGTAGGTTCAAAATCCATGAACCGCTCTTGGTTATCCATTTAGGGATATCGATCAAGGGGAGCATGTGGTCCGCTACGCGACCAGTACTTTTTGTTGACAAATAATGGGGAGTAAAATATATAAATTGATGCATTATTTGGCATATTTTTGCGCAAATTCTTGCTCATGCTAGTTGGTCTGTTTGCGTCAAAATAAGTTTAAATAAATATATACGTAATACAGAAACTTATGTTTATACAAATAAAAGTTAAGTTTGTCATTCAACCAAAAAGGGGAGATTGTTAATGACCAAAACGCCTAAAACGTTATTATAACGATCTTTGCCTAAGTGTTAATCGACATAGATACAAACTACTTGTAAATTAAACATCACTTTAGTTCTAAGTCTTATATAACTAAGCTTTGCATTTCTATTTAACCATAACTTTGTTTTTTATATTGTTAAATATGAAATGTTAAGAAATATTTCAATATGAAAATATTTTAATGTTAACTTGACATGAATCAATGCGATAGCTAAATGATGTGATCTAGGTCTTTTAATAAGTTGTCTACATCAATATTAAAGATCTGCATTGCCTATGTGTTAGGATGAAGTTCTAGCTTTTAAGTTTGAAGACTAAATTAGATGTCCATCAAGCATCATGATGCCTTATGCTTAACTATGCATTACTGACTATAATTGCAACCTACCCTAACAATGTTCTAGCCTGATTGTCACAACATGCCATAACTAAGCTGTGTCTTTATGCAATTAAGTAGTTGTTGTATTTGACTGCCATGGAGCTTTAAGTTAAGTTAAAAGTAGCATGTTAATAAGTGACAATTGTATGCCATAGAGTTGCATGAATTAAAAATGTGTTGTGGTCACATCATATGTAATAATTCATGCAATTCCATAGTTAACATTGTGTGAAAATGAGTCTTGCCACATTTGAATATATTTGTGTATGCATCATCCTTATTTAATGAACATGGTTTTAAGTACATGTGTGTGTTGACCCTTCTTTGGCAATTGATGATGCATGGAAGAAGTCATTCATTGGAGTCAATGCCCATACCTATGTGATGTTGACTGACTTGTTTTGTAGGGATTTCTTGTGCAGGTTTTGGAAACCTTCACAGATCCTGGCGGAACCCTGGAGTTCAACAGCGCGGAACCCTGTGAAGGTTTCCGCCGGTTCCGCCAGAGGCTAACGATTCATGCAGTAAAATCAGGCCACTTGAAAGAAATCCCTATCCACTTTTGGCAATAATCACATATCCTCTCAACAACCCCAGAAACATTTGACTTGTGTGATTATCTTTGTACAAGAAGTCCACAAGAATCAAATGAAGAAGGTTTAACAAGTTCACAAGAGGTTTGCAAGACTTGTTACTAGTCAGTATAAGCGTTGGTATATTATACTTAATATGTATTGTGTCAGGTGAACGGCTAGTATTTTAGGCCCAAATAACTAGTGAGTCGGGAGGTTGTACCCTTGAAAAGACTATGAGAGTGTTGTACCTTGGTGAAAGAACTCGACCATTACCTTTGTGTCGGTAAAAAGATGAGGCGACCGTTAGAATGGTTCTACTTGAACAGGACCGGTATAGCTTTGTACGCAGATAAATGTGTCAAGACTGACGTGGAAAGTTCCCACCTGAAGAAGGAGTGTTGTTGAAGTGCTTGCAAACTCCGAGTTGGACACTCGGCCCCGGGAGTAGGCAAGGACAAGGAGGTCTTGTTAGCCGAAACCACGATAAACATCGTTTGTGGTTTGATTCGTCAGTCTCTTTACTACACTGCTTTACATATATAATGTGGTGTTGTGATGTATAAATTATCTTTGGAGTTCTTCAAGTAATCCATTCATATGAATTAAAGCAAAACTCACAATATATCTTTAACAAAACGGGTAATTTGCAAAAAGATGTATTAAATTAAAGCGTAAACATTCAACCCCCTTGCTAGTTTTCCCACTTTCTTTACATCTTAACGTATTCTGCAATTCGTTATCTTTAACTATTTATCTTTTCTTTGAATTTTTATTTGTAAATTCAAACTTTCTTTTAGTTAATCAAAAATACAAAACCATTTTCTTTATTGCTTTTCGTGTTACATTTTTTTACTTCTTCTTAAACTAGTTCTTCTTTAATGTTAATTTATTCTTAGATTCCGTTTCTTTACTTAGTAACGTTTTCAATTAAGTTTTGTAGTATAATGGAAACCAAATCAAATCTTTTATAAACATTTCATCACAGCAATAAACTCACGACTGAGTAACTTGAATCAATTCAACCCTCGTTGGACATCGACCCGTGTTCTTGCTTCAAACCGCTTATGGTAAAACAGCGATCAAGGCAATCCACTCCAATACTTCAGGTGTTGATCTTGAGAAGAAGACTAATTCTGAACGATACCGGGATAAATGGCTTTGTATTACTGTTCGTAGGTTGTTTTTGTTAAGTATCCTGGGTCTTGTAATGCATGTAACTTTAAAGTTAAGTTAGTTTAAATAAAAATGCTTTAACGGCTTAGTTCTCGATTAATAATTATCTAACGGCTAGTCTAACGGGCTAGTTTCCCATTAAAATTACTACACGGATAGTTTGTTGTAAAGAGTCAAAAAACAACTCAAAACTATTCAACACACACTATGGCTGAACCAACCAGCTCAAAGTGCAAAACAAGAATACTTACCCGATTAAACGCAATGAACAAGAATGAACTAAGTTGATTAAAATTGTTGTGGTGAGAATACGCGTATTATTCGACAGAGGGAGTCTCGGCTCCAGAGGTCGAAATGTTACGTGAGCTGCCTCAAACCATCCCAATAGCCATGGTCGGATCTGCAAACCCCTTTTAAGAAATGAGAACTATTTGGAACTCAAGCCTATAAAATGGTACCAGGGAAACAAGTGTTGAAGTTGGGAAAGAAAGCCAACTCATCGATATTACAAGTCTATTTATAAATTGTATCGTATTAACGATCGTATGTTTTCATTTCGGTATTGATTTGAAATTCAATGCATGCGTTTCCGTTATTTACTATACTTAAGAAATATAGGGGGTCTTTTTGTAATTTTCAAATTTAAAATTCAAAATAAAAAATCATAAGGGTAAAGTGAAAAAAAATTTTTTTTTTACAAAACACACCCTTAACGCGGCGTTAAGGGTAACGCGAGGCGTAACGCAGCTTAACGCCGTAGGCGCAACAAGTAACGCACAATAACGTAATTGTGCGTTAACGCTGCATCATGCTCTTAGAGTCGAGAAAGTCGAACTTTTAAAATACGGGCTTCTACTAGAAGAAAACTTTGTCAACCAGGACTTGTAACAATGAACCACTTACAACAAATTAAAAGTTAGTTTAATTTACAGATTTTTAGAAAAGATCATTTTACTTTTATATTACTAATCAAGAAGATCCTTTCAATCACATATACTATCAGTTTCGGTCATTGTTTACCGGTCATATAAGCTAAATGCAAACACATGGCGATCAACTTACTCCAACAATTTAAAAAGGCGAATTTGCCTCTAGATTTCAAGGGAAAAAATTTTGGCCCCCCTTTAAAAAAAAAAAAAAAAAAAAAAAAAAAAAAATCCCTTCTTCAACAATGATTTATATGCTTAACCATGCGATTGCTCGACTCTACCTCTTTTTTGATATGTGTCTATTGCAAATACAAGAGTTTGGTTGGATTTAATAATTATGATGGCTCACAAAACCTTACAAAATCTCCGCGCTACTAAAAAAAACTCTTTTATCTTATATGACTTAAGTTGTTCGGCCAACGACTGTGCGACTTACGGCTGCTCGAACGGAGGCTACATCATGACTTTTTTCTTGAAAATGTAAAAGATTTTTTTATTTTTTTTTTATTTTTTTTTATTTTTATTTTTTAAATAAAATAATATTGTGTATCTATTTTGTGAAATTCTTTCTTTGGGTTTTATAGGCCCAGGTAGCGAAGCAACGTCCAACATTTGTTAAGAATCGTATTTGTTTGTTGAAAAGGCATGCTTGTGATAATTATTTCAAGTAATGATGTCATAATATTTTGGAATGACTTGCTTACAGGTGTATTTATCAAAGTAGAAACCATAAAAAACTTTCATGAGATTAATGCTGCTTTATCGTTTTCTTAACTTCATGCATCTAATTTTATTGTTCGCGCGTAAAGATATTTTTATTACATCAACCAGTATAAAAACGGTTGATGTATGTATCGTTTGTGCAGTTTTATTGCACGAGTCCTAAAAACATGACCCATCAAGGCATAATCCCAAAAGTAATTGCATTTCTTTCTTAAGCAATGTGATTCTCATGTGCAAAGTTGAGATCTTTTTATTTGGTTTACTTGACATATGTGTATTTTTTTGAATTTTAGTGTGTCAACATTCTAGTAAATGTAGCTATAATGCTTTTGAGACAGAACGAAGTATATTTAGATGTACATTGCTTTTCAAGAAAATGTAGCAACTATTTAAATTTCATATCTTCCATTATGTTCCAATCTCACTAGAACATCTCTACTACATTATAAATCATCTAGAACATTTTCAAAATGATAGTTTTAAAACATTAAGCCAACACACCTACTTATTATGACAAATTTTAATAAATATAACTATAATAGCATTAGTTAAAATACTTTAAAGCACTTTTTTAGACATTTAAAAAAAATAAGAAATACAATGTAATTTAATATAAAAAAATGATAATAATAATAATAATAATAAATAAAGAGTTAATTGCATTTTTGGTCCTTGTGCTTTGGCCAAATTGCAGGTTTGGTCCCCAAAACTTTAAAAGTGCAGCGATAGTCCCCATTTTGAAGTTTGGGTTGCATTTTTGGTCCTTATTGTTGTGAAATGACCAAATTACCCTTTTCTTTTTCTAAAAAAGACAAAGGGTATTTTAATCATTTAACTTTATCCAGAGACCAAAAATGCAACCCAAACTTCAAAATGAGGACTATCGTTGCAATTTTAAAGTTTTGGGGACCAAACCTGCAATTTGGCCAAACCACAAGGACCAAAAATGCAATTAACTCATAAATAAATAAATAAATAATCTATAACCATTACTACTTATTTACTTTTCAACTCTTCTAAAATGAAAAATATATATTGTTATACATATTACACAAACTAATAAAATACACAAAGCTTCATATAATTTATATGCAAACAAGTTGATGGTACATATGGTTATAAAAACCCGACCGGACCAACACGTTCAATCGATTTATCTGGGAACCGGAGTCGCCACCAGTTTGGCTAGCCAATAAAAGCCGTCTAAAATTGAACCTGAGAGGACTGTCGGAACCGGTAAAAATGGGAGAACCGGGCCAGACCGAAATCATTTTCTTCTTATTTTTAAAAATCAGTTTTATCAGCTCGTCGTTGTTATTTTGTTTTATCGATGCCTTGACTTTAATCACGGGGTATCCGCTGCCGTAACGTGCGGGTACCAGTTATCTCGATAAACACAACAATAAAACAATGTGTAACAAATAAGATGAGGTAAACTGATATGTATGCAACAAATGATATATGTAGCCGCTGGTCGAGCAGTCGTAAATCGCACAATCATAGATCGAGCAATTTAAGCAATTTAAGGTATATAAGACAATAGGGTTTTTACTGGGTGAAGATTTTGTTGGCCACACAAATTATTAAACCCAACCAAATTCATGTACATGCAATGGACAAGTGTTAAGAAATGGGTGGAGTGGAGCCATCGCACAGTCGAACATGGCATTTTGAGAAGTCGGGTTTCTTTTTTGACCAAGTCTTGAACCTAAGGGGCAAAATCTGACCATTTTTTAGAATTTGTAAGTATTCATAATTTCATATAGTAGTCGTTTGTCAAAGGTTTGTTTTCAAAAAAATATACTGTTAAGGGTATACCGGTTTTTGTTAAATTCTCTCTCAATCATTTTTCACNAAATGACCAAATTACCCTTTTCTTTTTCTAAAAAAGACAAAGGGTATTTTAATCATTTAACTTTATCCAGAGACCAAAAATGCAACCCAAACTTCAAAATGAGGACTATCGTTGCAATTTTAAAGTTTTGGGGACCAAACCTGCAATTTGGCCAAACCACAAGGACCAAAAATGCAATTAACTCATAAATAAATAAATAAATAATCTATAACCATTACTACTTATTTACTTTTCAACTCTTCTAAAATGAAAAATATATATTGTTATACATATTACACAAACTAATAAAATACACAAAGCTTCATATAATTTATATGCAAACAAGTTGATGGTACATATGGTTATAAAAACCCGACCGGACCAACACGTTCAATCGATTTATCTGGGAACCGGAGTCGCCACCAGTTTGGCTAGCCAATAAAAGCCGTCTAAAATTGAACCTGAGAGGACTGTCGGAACCGGTAAAAATGGGAGAACCGGGCCAGACCGAAATCATTTTCTTCTTATTTTTAAAAATCAGTTTTATCAGCTCGTCGTTGTTATTTTGTTTTATCGATGCCTTGACTTTAATCACGGGGTATCCGCTGCCGTAACGTGCGGGTACCAGTTATCTCGATAAACACAACAATAAAACAATGTGTAACAAATAAGATGAGGTAAACTGATATGTATGCAACAAATGATATATGTAGCCGCTGGTCGAGCAGTCGTAAATCGCACAATCATAGATCGAGCAATTTAAGCAATTTAAGGTATATAAGACAATAGGGTTTTTACTGGGTGAAGATTTTGTTGGCCACACAAATTATTAAACCCAACCAAATTCATGTACATGCAATGGACAAGTGTTAAGAAATGGGTGGAGTGGAGCCATCGCACAGTCGAACATGGCATTTTGAGAAGTCGGGTTTCTTTTTTGACCAAGTCTTGAACCTAAGGGGCAAAATCTGACCATTTTTTAGAATTTGTAAGTATTCATAATTTCATATAGTAGTCGTTTGTCAAAGGTTTGTTTTCAAAAAAATATACTGTTAAGGGTATACCGGTTTTTGTTAAATTCTCTCTCAATCATTTTTCACTAATCAATTTTGAAATGCACCAATCAAATATTTAGGTTCATATTTTAGGAATACAAATCATTTTTCTTTGTTAAATTCTCAACATCAATACTTTTAAGGGTATTTCAGACAACTCACAGCGAGATGCCCCAATGATAATGTTGATCACCACGATGGATTTTGTAGTAATATATACTTATATAGAAGTCTTGCCTTAATCAAATTTGCCATGATGTCTCAAAAGATTTCGAAGATATTTACCTCACATCTATGACATCACAATTGTTAATTTGTTATATGTCATCTTCGTCATCCCTATTAATTTGTGACAAACCATATATCTTGTGTTAGAGGTTTTACACATCAATATCAATAATATATATACGAGTTATAGTTCTAGCTTCAATTAATGAACATTTGAAAGTTCTACATTTTAGTGTTGAGCAACCAAAAATATTTTGACTTTTTTGAACAAGCAAATAATCCACTCAAAGTGCAAACTCTCATATCAAGCAAATAATAATCCATGTATGTTTGTTGACGGCCCAAACTCAAAGCCTAACTAGAGACTCACACACTCGTGGAATTTTGACAATAATCAAAAGGTTATAGATACTATATACAAAATATCTAAACAACTCGTAAGAAACTTTTCAATAACTCTCAGTTTACATAGGCATTCTGTCTATATATTAACAAGACTTAACTTCTACATTGATGTTATTTTAATTAAATGGCTAACGTTAAGGCTTAAGCACATGAACTAGTTAGGACATTTATGACATGTATGAACAGTTGAAGACGTATGAGCATTTTATCAACATAATGATTCATCTGGCTTAAAAATCCTTCATATGCTTTATATAATGCCCAGTAAACCAAGGAAGAAGATTGCAGAAAGGAAACCTGTTTTCCCTACTCTGATATCACGTATCAAATGCAATAACCACTTTTCAAAAAAAGATAAAAGGAAAGCGTTTAAACTATCTTATGGTCAAAATTGGTATTCTAGATAGAGTTTTTCGGCCAATTAACAAATTAAACTCATCTGTCACTTGAAGTGTAGCTTCGCATATCTTCATCTTTCAACTATCTTTACACAGACATGTCCAGTCAAGTATTATATTGCTATCAAGCAAACAAACAAACAAGATTTTCTTAATACAATGTCACAGCCACAAGTTGTCAAATTGTGCATGTGGCCATTCTTCACTAGTGATATACTAGCAGTAATTCAGTTTGTCTGAGCCACCCATTCACACAAATTCTATCATCAATAGATTACTCATATCTTAACTTATCACAGACACAGCATATAAAGCAAGAATTGTAGCTTTACCTATGTGTTGTTTATCAAAAAATTATGAATTCTTCTAAGGCAGCTGCTCTTTTCATATTGCTTAATGTAATTCTTTTCACCTGTGTTTTATCAAACAAGGTACCATGCCCTCCAGAAAAAACTCCAACGGTCCCTAAAACATCAGCCAAGTCCCAAAAGATACCCTAAGTTTGGCGTATGTGGTGAGCTGGCTGGCTGGCTCATGAGGCTCATTGGGCTCAACCATAGTGAATGCATAAGCTCGTATACGGCTAGAAAAGGCCTCACGCGCGACTTGAAGCAGCATTAATAGATTCATTCGTCGAGGCCAACATGAAAAATAAATCTACAACGCAGAGCCAAATGTGCTTTGGTGTCCTACAAGGTTCNAAGCAAATAATCCACTCAAAGTGCAAACTCTCATATCAAGCAAATAATAATCCATGTATGTTTGTTGACGGCCCAAACTCAAAGCCTAACTAGAGACTCACACACTCGTGGAATTTTGACAATAATCAAAAGGTTATAGATACTATATACAAAATATCTAAACAACTCGTAAGAAACTTTTCAATAACTCTCAGTTTACATAGGCATTCTGTCTATATATTAACAAGACTTAACTTCTACATTGATGTTATTTTAATTAAATGGCTAACGTTAAGGCTTAAGCACATGAACTAGTTAGGACATTTATGACATGTATGAACAGTTGAAGACGTATGAGCATTTTATCAACATAATGATTCATCTGGCTTAAAAATCCTTCATATGCTTTATATAATGCCCAGTAAACCAAGGAAGAAGATTGCAGAAAGGAAACCTGTTTTCCCTACTCTGATATCACGTATCAAATGCAATAACCACTTTTCAAAAAAAGATAAAAGGAAAGCGTTTAAACTATCTTATGGTCAAAATTGGTATTCTAGATAGAGTTTTTCGGCCAATTAACAAATTAAACTCATCTGTCACTTGAAGTGTAGCTTCGCATATCTTCATCTTTCAACTATCTTTACACAGACATGTCCAGTCAAGTATTATATTGCTATCAAGCAAACAAACAAACAAGATTTTCTTAATACAATGTCACAGCCACAAGTTGTCAAATTGTGCATGTGGCCATTCTTCACTAGTGATATACTAGCAGTAATTCAGTTTGTCTGAGCCACCCATTCACACAAATTCTATCATCAATAGATTACTCATATCTTAACTTATCACAGACACAGCATATAAAGCAAGAATTGTAGCTTTACCTATGTGTTGTTTATCAAAAAATTATGAATTCTTCTAAGGCAGCTGCTCTTTTCATATTGCTTAATGTAATTCTTTTCACCTGTGTTTTATCAAACAAGGTACCATGCCCTCCAGAAAAAACTCCAACGGTCCCTAAAACATCAGCCAAGTGCCCAAAAGATACTCTAAAGTTTGGTGTATGTGGTGACTGGCTTGGGCTGGCTCATGAGGTCATTGGGGCTCAACCGGATAGTGAATGCTGCTCGTTGGTGAAGGGTCTAGCAGACCTTGAAGCAGCATTATGTTTGTGCACTGCTATTAAGGCAAATGTGCTTGGTGTCCTAAAGGTTGAAGTACCTGTTGCTCTTAGTTTGTTGGTCAATTCTTGTGGGAAAAAGGTTCCTGAAGGCTTCAAATGTGCATGATATTTTAACTTTTCTAATGTTTGTTTGTAATGTTTATCTGTTTTAAGAGCTATAACAGTGGATTCAAATGACAGTACAAGGAGAAACCAAGTAATTGCAGAATGATCAAACTAATGTACTCAATAGTTATTTACATTTAGTTATGTCGTTCTTTAATTTTGAAAAACTAATCCAGTGATAAACCTTGTCATATTTTAGTAAACTATAATAATTAGCATTCTAGCAGTTGCAGTTCCAATTATGTTTTATTAACAATTAACATATCAGCAAGAAAGCACAAAATAATCATCTCGTGTTACCAGAAAATAGGTAGATAAAACAATGTATGTTGCATGTTCATGAATTACGACAAAGAATCAAATAAGCATGTATTAGTCAACTTTAAGAATGTACCGCCGTGTTTTGACAATGGGTAATAGAGCTAATGCTATTATCACCGGAATTGACCCATCTAAAAGATTGTTACTCACATTGCCATCAAATTTCTACAGTGTTCATATGTGATTTTTCATGTCATTATCAGTTTTGTTTGTGCGAAAACTGTCAAGCTATAATCTATCTGCAGTCATTGTTGCACTGTTATGGTCCACTAAGGTATTGATGCTGATCCATGTGATTTAGTTTCAAAAAGCAACAATCATAAATAATGCTTGATGAACTTAGCTGATAATTAAGCATATAGAATCTTTGGTACACAAGAAAATGAGAGATAAGGTTTGAAATCCCAAATAAATAAATAAAAACACTGATATAAGAAAATAAATGCATTGAAGATATTGAATAAGACCATCCCAATGTGCAGTAATAAAGTCAAGGATTTGCAGCAAGTTATCTACAGGATAACTCTAGAGCAATTAGTGGTTGTATTTATTCAGAAATATGAATATCAAGCAAACCTTATAGTCAGATAGAAAAAGGTTGAATCGTCTAATTAATAATACCTGTTTGGATAAAGAAAGATAACTTTGGGGAATTATATCAGTTCATAACATATGTAACAGCACAGGTTAACGAATCTCATAGCATTTTAAAGGTGTATACCATACAAAGCAGAAGTTGACAAACACACAAGAGGTTGCGAAATCAGCACGTCTTCAGTGAGGCCTTAATAGAACAAAGACCCGATGATGGCCAATCCGGCTCTCACTTAAACGACCAAGGTGACGAAGAACCTGCAAAATAAATGGACATTTCACAAGGCTGGCTTGGTTATAAAAGTCAAGTGTAATGAATACGAATACATAGTAATAGCAAAGCCAGTGTCATGTAACGAAATTTGGAAAAGGCAGTATAAGCACACACAAAAACAGAGGTGATCAAAGCCCTTAAAATGACAACTGAGCATACTAAATTTCTAGTCTCAATACTTTTTGCAACAAAACCCAATCCCAGAGTCAAAGTGATCCCACTTCTTTATATTTAGTACGACTCATCTGGTGATAAAAAATAATGAATGCTGACAGAAAAGGTACTTAGCATCTTACAGTTAATATTGCTTTCCCGGTATTATCAAGCCTCAGTGCAGGTCCTTTAACATCGGTTTCTAGAAAGAAATGTTTGCCCTTAACTCCTTCAGCCTTCCCAATCTCTCTTAGTTCCTGCAATTACGAGGATAGAAAAGAGCATATGAGGATGATTACTCTAAAAGCCAGTACATGTCAAAGTCTTGACTTTAGGTCTTTATATACTTCATCAGAGCTTATGATCCTAAAAGTGCGGTAACATCAGCACCTACACATTTTTTTGCATTAAAGCTTAAATGTCGAAGAAGTCATATAAATAGGATATGTGTACTCACCAGAGCTTTGTCCGAGTTACCTTCCGTCAGCTTAAAAAGGAAAAGAAAGAAATCAAAATCAGTGGTTGTAGAAATACATTTATAAGAGAAATATAATCATACGTGTCTCTTTAGAAACCTTTTTCTTAGGGGCGGTGATAAGTTGGGAATTTGCCTCAGCATAAGCAGCCATGTCATTAATGGCTGCATTGATCTTGTCTAGAGTTAGCCTTCCTCTCATGTACCTGCATTTTTGAGAGTTTTTAACTATAGCATATCACATTACCGTATAAATCAGAGGTTCATTGACCAGATAATTATGTTACACTTACGATGACAAGGAATTCAGTTCTTCATCGGTAATGTACCATAAAGGTGGGGAACCACGACCTTTTTTCTCCTATAATGTGAAAGAATATTGTGCAAGTTAGTAATTAAGATAATTTAATCCACAGAGGAACACCGCATTATTATTAGTAAAGATGCAGCCTTACCTGAAAGCATCTTAGTACCTTACAGTATAAATTTCATATTCTTGAATAATATTATATTTAGCATAACAAGGTTATTATATGTAAAAATGAGATACACTCATAAACCTTATTTTAAAAATATGAAGGTTGTTTTAGTGCAGTTGATCCAAGTTAACTCAGAGAAACATACTTTCCATTTAATACATGATCAAAAGCTTATAGAAGAATCATCTCCTCAAGTTGATGTCCTTAACCAATACTATTACAAGTCTTTTAACATGAGCTGGATCATACTAATATGTACAAGAAGTAAAGGGATGCTCACTTTGGGTAATGGTGCAGGCTCCTCCCTGGGTTCTTGAAATCCGAAAGAATGATCTTGTCGTGCAGGTTCCTCCATTACGTAACTAGACAGAAATGTGAAGGACACAAATATGAGCATTAGAATTGGACTCGTGCCCAAAAGAAAGGCTGATCATATGAAAAGTAAGACAGACACGAAGAAATAGGCACCTTGCGCTACTATCTTGATATCTAACTTTTTCCCTTTCGGGAATATACGATGGAGCGTATGCAGACATATTCTGCAACTTCTGCTGCTGCTGAAGAGATGCTTGAATCAGCTTCTACGTATAGATCAAGGAGCCAGAGTCAGTTTACTAGGACTAGTCGAGAGTATGTGATCAAGTCTGCACTATGTAGTACTAAGAAACTATAGCTATTGCCCTGTATTCAAATATTTAGTATTCGAGGGTGCTTGGGATTGCTTACTTATTTTTTAAGCTGATAGACAGTTTAATAAACAGTATTGAGTATTTGGATGAAACTGTTTATCTGCTTATTTCAAAGTAAACAAACCCTTTAACATTAGTAGCATACAAGCAACCCCAAACACCCCTTGCACATTTTCCACAGTTACATTCTCAGATACAAATTTCTGCAGCTATCTCCACCATTCCAATTAACATTTCCTACAATCAAACTACCTAATCCTTCAATGTTATCAATTCTTATACATTCTCATAGCGTTTCACACGGCAAACACAGGTTTTCCTACATCTTAATATTCCTATTTTCTTTCAGTTCGGCAAAGAAACTTTAAATCTAAAATACTTACCTTCATAAACTTTTTCCGGTACACGTACATTATCAAAATAATTACCTTTCCATGAATTTTGTAAATACGAATTTCAACTTGGAGTAATACGGTAACTGTAGACGCAATCAATTATAACTATTAGTTTTAATAATGGACAATTATTTTGGGACATTTTAAAATACTAAGGTGGACAATAACTTTATGAATTACACATACTCCTATCTTGCAGCTTTTTATTTCAGGCAACATGCCCCTACCCAGGGACAATATGGGGAAGGCAATGGACTCAGCCGCTCTCACATGAGAGTGCCTGCCCACTTTGGGGAGCGTGACTATTTTTCTTTCAAAGTCCTCCCCTCTTGAACCAACAAATTTACGCGCCTAAAGGCTGGCACCAAAGATGGGGCATGTGGGATTTTAACTTTGAACTTTAGGTCTATACTAGAAAATCCCAAGCCCCCTACGAGTACAAACTGTTGTACTTGAGCAGTGGACTTCCTTCTAACAAGTAATCGGCCTAGGCAGGAAGTATTCGCTTTGGAAATGTTATATATTATGCGTAAACTTTAAAATTATATGTATGACATAAACTTAGTACTTTAAATGCTTCAAAGTTCATATATTTTGAGTTCAAACATAAAAAAATTACTGAAAATCCCAGTAATCTGACCGAGTAACCCAAGTGTTTTTATTAGGAGATGGGTCTAGTTGGGTCTCCCTAAATATTATAGATAGGTCTAATTGGTTATTTAATAGAAATGCAATTACATAACAATTACCCAACGGGTCAAGGTAGGTCTAGCTGGTAAATTTTTTATTTTATATATATATATATATTTTTTTTTTTACTTTTTCATCTTTTACTCAAAAACAAAACAAAAAATTATTGTCAACCCAACCAAAACCTGTCTATACCCGTACCCGAACTCATCCAGACCCGTGACCCAACGCGGCCCAACCCTACCCACCTATTTGGCCACCTCTACTTATAACCTAGTAATTGCCGCATAGGCCGACTTTTACAACACTGCGATAAAAAATATTACCTAAAAAACCACACATTTCATTACACATTTGGCCAACCCCAAATTAAATTAAGAATATCCCCTAAGTGTCCAGTTTAAAAACCCTAATCAAGCATCACAAAGTCAAAAGCCCTAAAATAAGACGAAATAAAACAGCCTTACTTTAGCTTTAGGAATAGCTAGGGTTTCTTCGCGTAAGCGATCTTTAATCTGCTGCAATTGCATCTCCATACTCTTCAACGTCGAATCCACAGCCGATAAATCCGTGACGCTACTCGCAGGGTACACTAAAAAAAACATAATCATTAATCAAAATACAGCTAAAATTGAGCGATTAATTAAATTGGGGACATACTGTTGCGAGCGACGACGAGATCTTGGAGCTCGGCGATACGAGTGTTGAAGGAGGAGATTAGTGAGTCTAGTGATGACCCTGCTGCTTGGTTCTTGCCTTCCATTGTCATTCACTGATTTTGTTTTTCTCTCTCACACAGTGTGTGACAGAGAGAAAAGAGAAAGGGGGGATTGGGAAATGGCGGGAAAAATGCAATTTGGGTATTTGCTTTATTTTGAGCGGGGAACTTTTTTGGGTTTTTTATATGTGAAGATCACTGGTGACCAATGCCTAACCATTGCCTAACCAATGCCTTAAGGGCATTGGATAAGAGGGTAAGGACCCACATAAAAAGAAAAAAGGACAAACAAAAATTTTTTAAGTTAAAAAATGACGGAGGCCCACGTAAAAAACCACAAAAATACAAATCTTATCCAATGCCTTTAGGGCATTAGTTAGACATTCCCATAAATTATTTCTACAAAAACTTTTTTTACCGGCCTAAAAAAAAGTGCGCGTGGAGCATTTAAGAGATGTCAGTGTTGAGTGGTTGAAACATTTAGGAAAAAAAACTTTGAACTGGGATTGTGATCTTTAATGCTTTTTTTTTTTGCAAGTAGTAAGTAGATTTATTTATTTTTTTAATGCTCATTTTTCAACACTTTATTAAGTAGCATTTAGCGGCGTTTAAAATTTAATAGCTGTTTTACATATTATTATTACACCTACAACTATGTTACCTAACGTTAAAAAAAAACTCTTAATACTTACAGCTACTGCTATTTTTGTCAAACACAACCAAAGATATTTACACTAAAAGAATAGGTGTACGGAGGCTCATCTCAAAGTTACCGTATGTGAAGTTTAACCTAGAGACCTCTGCTAAACAATCTCAAATTGATTTAAATGGTTGTTTATTTAAGTCTTGTATAAAATATGCGAGATAAGTTTATGAATTATTTTTAAAGCAACATAGATTATGATAATTCATTTTCATTTTTTTAGCCACTTTTAGTAGAACTTTATAAGTTCCTAAATTGTTCATTTGGTCGATGGAGGTCACTTTGATTTATTTTTCATTTGTTTGCTCTTCAAAACTTGTGTAGCAACTTCATTTTATCTAGATCTTCTAAAAAAGCATCGTTAGTGTTTTATAATTTTTAGTATCTCGTCTTTAGACAAGATGTAACAAGGGTACGTATCTGGTGGTGGGGTGGCCGTGTGTCGCACAAACGCCAAATTAACATAGCCACTAAACTAACCACTAAACTCATTATTATTTACCTATACTACACTCGAACACAAATACAATATATAGAACTCTCACATACGCACATGAAAACATGGGTGGTGTTTGCTCTTGTGGGCCTTGATTGTTATATTCAATATGTCATTTGTTTAGTTAAAGTGTTTGTTGGTCATAGGTGTCTAGTCGACTCCTTGTAACTCTCGTGATAGATTGATGCCTATATTTTTAGTTTTTGTTCTTTGGGTCTTATACTTTTTTAATTGGCTTGATTAATTGAGGTGGGATGCATTTGTTTGTTTTTTCTGTTTTGTTAATGTATTGTTGCCTTAAAAAATAATAATAATAACAATAATAATAATAATAATAATAATAATAACTACGAGTAATAAAATAAAATAAAATAAAATAAAATTCTTTGATGAAAGCAAAAGTGCAAAACCAAAGAGTTAGTGTAAGGGGGTGTCAGTCATGATTCGATGCCTCCCCCATGCCTCACCACCCACCAATAATATATTGCCACCTCATTCCATGCATCACCATACTTTTTTAGTGGCAACCATCAAAGTTTAAAAGTACGGAAACGAGCCTCGAAGCGTTTTCCCTTCACCTCAAGAGGCGTAAGCCTCGAGGCGAACCGAGGCGTAAGGTCGAGGCGTAATTAAATTAATACATATATAAGTATTGATATATTTTATTTACATATTTATAAACTTTTAATTATATATTTTATACAAATATTTCAAAATTTACATTGTGTAAGTAAAGCGCACTATTAATCAAAACAAAAAAAGTAAAAAAAATACTCCAACTTGGCCCATTTGTATATGATATTAATTGGGCCCAAAGAAAAACAATAAAAGGTAATAAGCCTTTTAGGTAATATAGAAAACAGATACAAATACATCTCTTTCTTATGAGCCGCTCTTCCATCTTCAACATCTTCTTTCACCCTTTTCTCTCCTTCAACATAGTTTCCACCGGAAAACACCATCACCACGAAAATCAAACACCATAAATGGATTTATGGTACAAAATCCGCCTCGGCCCTGAGGCGCCGCCTCATACGCTTCACCACCGCCTCACCCACCAGAGGCGTACGTTCCAAATTAACCACCTGAGGCGCCGCCTCATATGCGTTTTATGTCCGATTCGCCTCGAGGCGCCGCCTCAGACCGTTTTTTTAAACCATGGCAACCATGATTTCATGTCTCACCTAATTTTATTTTTTATTTTTTATATTCATAATATTTTATCTTTTATATAATAAAAGAATTACATCATTTCAGAGTTTTTTTGACAAAACAATATTAGTGGAAAAAAAGTTGGACCAATAGGAATGCTCAAATTTGACACATAGGCGAAATCGAGCAATATGATTGGCTAATAAAAAGTCAAAATTGAATTGATTTTGGTCAAACTTTAATAAATTTGGTGGAGAATTTTATTGAGGAAAAAAAACACATAAAAATGTAGGTGTCAAATTTATGAAAATAAAAACTTACAAAAAGATGAGGTAATTAATAAAACATTAGTGGTTGAATTCTAAATATATTATATAGAGTTAAGTGTAAAATTAAGAATGTCCATGTTTTTTGATAATTTTAAATAATAAACAAATAACTCCTTACACTTTATACCCCATACACTTTATCATATGAACTTTGTTTACAATTACATGAGTGTTTGAGACTTCCATCAATTAAACTTACAAAATTTTATAAATGTACGAATTACTTTTAATATACATTAAATACTTTTAAAATAAATATTAGTTTTAAACTTTCATCTATTAAAATATCTTTTTACTATGTACGTTAAATATAAATAAAAACTCATGTTATTCTGTTTAAAAGTTTAATCTATACGTAGACAGGTTTGAATATTAAATACAGCTAAATTATTATTAACGTTAATATAAATATCAAATGTTAAGTACGAGTTACTGTGATATGAAAATAAATATACGCGATTGTACTTATAACGACTCATATAATTATTATTTAAAGTTTATATACGGATATCCGGAAAAACATTTTTAAAAAAACCGCTCCCATCAGCACAATAGCCAACGACTTGATTTTCACCGTACCTACAAGTTTTCACAAATTATTTAGGCCTCATTCTTTGATGTTATTGTTTTCTCTACTATTTGTTTTTAATAAAGCTAAAAATAATACTCCCTCCGTCCCAAAATTATTGTCCAGTTTGAATTTTCAAAGTCAAACTGGTTCAACTTTGATCATAAATATATTCTTTTTTATTATATTATACTTGATGAAAAATTATACCATTGAAAAGTACACTTAAAATCCAATCCATTTATATATTTTGCATCAAATATTATATAACACCCACAAAAATATTTAAGGTCAAAGATGAAGAAGAAAGACTAAAAAAGTCAATAGTGGACAATAAATTTGAGACGGAGGGAGTANACTATTCATCTCTTCATCCTTACTATCTCCAACAACCCTCGTCGCAGCAGCCCTAACTTGGTATGCTTCAGACGAAGTCTCAAATAACAATGTCATAATGGTTGCAACCATCGCCACAAAGCCCGTGAATGGAAAGTCAGCCCATGGATGATCTTTCAAACAAGGCGACGTTAAGCTCTCAAACGCTTGAGGAAGAATATGAATAAAAGCCGTAGCTAAGATCACACCAGCCGCAAATGCTTTTACTACAAAGTAACCATCTTTTTCTGGGCGTAGGGCGGGGAAAATCTTGCCAGCAAATGGTATAGAAACGCCGATGCTGCCGGATATGAGAATGGAAGCAAGTGCGATTAGTTTGAATTTGAGAGCCTTGTTTTTGTCTCCCGTAGGTTGTACAGGTTCACAAGTGCAGTCGGCAAATACTTTGGTGGTTATTAGGGTTGATAACAAGAATGCAACAAATATTAGTTGTTGAAGTTTCATTTTGTTTATAGAATCAATTTGGTTTAGGAGTGTTCTTATTTTATAGAGTAAAGATACCTTTTCGTACTATAATTGGTAATGGAATAAATTTTATATTAGGGTATATAGATATTACGAGTATTTTGCTATTTATATACTACGTACAGTATTGCGGGCCACACTTTCTTTTTATATATATGCATGAGCATGAGTGAACAAAACAATTTACGTACTAATGTTCAGATGTTCACAGTTTGGCCAATTTGGCATGTTGGGTCTTTTTCTACAGCTGTGGAATTTTATTAGCGCCTCTAACAAGAAATAGAGACAACAGTATTACAAAGTTTCGATCGAATTTGGAATCCAAAGTCATTTTCAGTTTAAGAAATTCTAAACCGATGAAACTGGTTTGGCCAAACGATCGCTAAAGCAGAGTTGTACTTGAGGGTGTGCAATTTGTGCAGTCGTGCAAGACGTCAAACACATAGAAGCATCAAAATATATGCCCCAAGCGTCAAACTTTATGTTAATTAACAGCACAAAAGTGATAACAACTTGAAAATCAAAGTTGAAACTAGATATTATGTTAAAAAAATAATAATAATAAATAAATAAATAAATAAAAAACTAATTGTTATAACGTATCTTTAATCTTCATGATTACTTAAAACGTAACTTTTTACACTGTAATCTTTTACACATGGCCTTCGTTTTGGCTCAGAAAAGTGCAAGTTTTATATATTTCACATGATTACAATTAAGATTAAGGGACAAATGGATTCAGTAAGAAAATCTTCAAAGTAGCTGCATTTTCTAAAAGAATTTTCCCCAAAGTGTGTAAAGATTCATTCACATTCCATCTTCTTTCCTTTTGCACGTGAGGATGGACCGATATATTATCTTCTTCTTTTAGGTTAATATATAGTAAAAAAGAGTTTTTTTTTTTTTTTTTTTTTTTTTTTTTTTTTTTTTTTTTGCATAAAACTTAAGTGATCATCTTCTCAATTTTTTCATAATGTTAACTTTCACATTTTAATAAGTTGACTATACATAACAGCATCACACAAAACGTATGATGGTTCATCTCGCAATTATAGAACATACAATTGTTGAAATGAATTAAGATCTAATACCTTTTCAGATAATTCGGATGGTGCATTTTAGCTAAATCGGAAATTAATCTAAAGTTCTTCACCTATTTTACGTGAGGAAAAACCTTAAAAGAAATGAAGTTGTTTGTATATGAGGATGTTTTGTGGAAAGTTTATTTAAGTCGAGCAATGTATTTGATTAGTTTTTTAAGTTTATGTCTGTAAACAAATAAAACATTAAAAAAGACCCCTGCAATAAATTTAGAACATCACAAATAAAACATAAAACAACAAAAAGAAATGGTTCAAAAATAATCAAATCGCTATATCAGCCTAACCAAACATGTATTAGACGGTTCGGCCAGTTCCGCGATACTTATCCAACCGACTCGGCCAATTTGGTTTGTTATTTCCCAAAGCGATTAGTGGTCCTGTTGAGATGTTTCACCTCAAAACGGTCGAACTGGATCATGGACACTTGTAGCTCGATACATAAGAGGTGCAGTGAAATCAAACTAGAATTCTTTTTTAATTATAGTCAATCAAATGAGAATTATTATTATTATTATTATTTTTTTTTGTGTAAAGGGCCTTCCACCCGGTAAACTTTAAAATTAGTAGGATGACAAATAAAAATAAGTGCATTAAGAAATACATCAATTTTAGTTAAATGCATAACTATTCATTATTAAATGTACTCTAATATATTTTGTAGCTCAAAATTAAATGTGCATAACTAAATAGACATGTATTTAGGGCCGAGCATGGTCCAAAAACGAGACCAAACTGCCCGAAAACCGATTTGGCCTAAGACACTGGACAGAGGACCGGACCGATCCGGTCCAGGTCCCTGTCGGTCCAGTCCGGTCTGGTTCGTCTGTTTGGTCCGGTCCAACAAAGTATAATGGTCGGTTTTGTGTAAGACCGAGCTAGACTGGACCGGACCGGACATAGGACCGAATATGAGGAAAAGTGTAGACCGAGGACCGAACCGAAATACATTCAGTCTGGTCCGATCAATCCAATTCGGTCCGGTTTCTCGGTTCGTTCCGATCAGCGGCTTATTATGCTCAGTGCTACATATATTAGATGCCTTTTATCAAACTAGGTGAATTTATGTATTTTGCGTCAACTGCATGTCACATGTGTTGCTAGTAGTACTACTTTGCATCTTTTCAAATACAAAATAACTTTCAAAACTAAAAGAGGTGCGTCTAAATGAATAAAGATGCGTCTAATTCAACTCAATTCATCTCAAAAATATGATTATAGTTATTTCTCATTATTTTTATTTAAAAAATTATTTTCATTCGATCCCTACACTTTCATAATAAACTAGGACGATCACAACTAGAGTAAAAGTAAAAGTATCACACAATTATGTGAAACAAGAAATAACAATAAGGTGCCCTCACAATTTAGAAATTATGCATCATATGAAATGCTAGCATGATACTCATGTTATGCTACGGTAGTAGTAAAGATGCGACGTTACAGAATGGTTGTTAATAAGAATGTGTTCAGTCGTGGTGGTTGATTTGAAATTTGGTAAAAGAAAATGAATCGCCCAATTGAGATTTTAGAGTGTTGAAACATAATTTGGAGCAAAAATAAGCAAGCTACATTTTTGGCAACTTTATGATAGTACATCATAATTACTTTTATTAATCAAACTAAAGGGACTAAAAGCAATATTTAAAATTATTAACTGGTTTCATACCATTAATCTTTTTTCAAATTTGATGAGTTACAAATATAAATTCATGTAGAATGATGAAACCTCGCAGGTTTAACCTAATTAATAACCACTATTTATAAATTTCAAATGTGGTATGAGTTTAAACTCTTATAAACCTAATTCCATAGACCGGGCTTGGATCAGTGACACCATCATCTAATAATGCTTATCCATTAAACCTAATTCTCATCTATTAACCTAGCGCCAAGCCTAATCAAAATTTACCTTCTTTTCCTTTAGGTTTAAAGTTTTAGTAATGCAATACTTCTTGCGAAGAGAGTCGTCAATTATGTATATCTCATGCAGGGACAGAACCAGGGGTTCCTTCGACGTCTCGAGACATTCATGGATTTTTTTCGATGTAGTGTTAATTTTTGAAAAAAAATATTAATTTTTCTTAAATGTATTTTAAATGCACCCGATCGATCGATTTAACTCTATTATATTACGGTTTTAAAAAATTTATACACCCTGTCATATTTGGTCCTGATTTTGTCTCTGATTTCATGAATTACTAAAACTTGACCATAACACAATTTTTTTTTTCTTTGTATAAATGAAAGACCCATCTTTAGAGGATCATGTATTGAAGAATCTTGATGGTTGTGATTAGATAGGTCCCCAAAAGATGACATTAGAATGGAATCTCCCATCTATCTATGCATGGGTCGAACCTTTTTCTCCCCTTTCTCTTTTTCTTTTCTTTCTTTTTTCTAACTTCGATAATATGATTTCCTTATCATCGTTGTTTTCCATCTACCTTACGTTCTTTATGTTTTTGGACATTTTGCCCATGTGTCTTTGATCGAACTGAATAAATACAGATGTTTTAAGCGTACCTAAACTAGCTTAATTATATGAAACTAGCTCGTTCAAAATACTAATCACACAATGTAAGTTTTCATGTCTTCCATCCGTCAGTAACGTACTACTATATGCTATATGTGACCATCTTGGTGACACAATCTCTAGTCTAAAGACAACTGTGCCATATATGGTTTTGTGTGATATACGACTTTTTATATGCATCTATGGATATAGATATAGTAACAAGACTTACATTAAGTACTTCATTTCATTCATACACAAAATGAAATAACAACAACTAACGCTCGCATAGTTCAAAAGAAACACTATAACCCATAATACCTAATATTAATTCCAGACATTGGACATAAGTATAAAAGTAGTCGATATCGGTTTAAGACATAAAAACGGCACTAGCATCTTGGCGACTATTGTACAGAATATGAAAGAAGAAAGAAGACGATATAAATCCAGCCCACGTATGACAAGATCTTTATAAATCCAACCTTGCCAACAAACATCAATAAATACTAGCAGGGTACCCGCACGATGCGGCGGCGGGTACCCTGTGACTAAATTTTCCGGCGAACAAATGTTATTTTGTTTTGGGCTGCTGGTTTCATATTTATGTTTTGGAAGCTTAATTAGATTGTACATTGTGGTTAAATCTATACTATCTAATAAACGATAGTTTTGTACAAGTACTCCTAAGCGCGCATCATTAAAAACCCAATTAATATTTATACGTGTTCTTCCTTATTTAGATCGGATGTACAAGAGGTTTGATGCAGTGGTTTATGAGAATCAAAAGCAAAAAGTCAGCCCGATTTGTGAAGTTATTTTTGTAAAGTAGTAATGGCGCTTATTGATTGTTGATGCAGTTACAAAAGACCCTTCCTCCTTACGTTTCGTTGTGGAGTATTTTTGTAAAGTCATTGATATCGATTTGGAGATGCCAGCCCATTTTGATTTCGTTATTGTAAGCTCTCTATTTTTTTTCACTTTTCTTTGTGTTGATTAAATTGTTTTGTTGCATACTTTCGTTTGTGTTGATTAATTATAATATGAGTATAAATTAGTAAAGCCCTTATGAATTCGATTTAAATTGATTAATTATAATATGATATATGGATCTGACTGGTTGGTGGTTTTGGTGGCATTTTGTTTGGATATGTGGATCTGAGCGGTTTTGTGTTTTTGTGGTTTTGGAGGCGGTATGGTAGTTTATGTTGATTCTTGGTTTGCACTCAATATATTTAGGTTTGGTAACCAAGTAACCAGGTATAGTAGCCAATGAAAGAAGCCGAAACTGGACTCCATATAAAAGGTATAGTAACCAAGTAACCATCATATGATTCAGGTTTGCACTCAATATATTAAGGTTTGGTTTTGAGCTCAAATAATTAATCTGTACAAGTTTTCGTGTTTGGATTTGAGTTTATAGTGACTTACCTCCTACTAAGCTCACTTATGAAGGTAAATCTTTTACATTCTTTATTAAATGAATGGTTGTTTTTAGTGTCTATTCATTGTCACCTTGCCTCCTACACATCTCTTGACATCACTCTTTCATTGTCACCATTGACACCTCTTGATGCACACTTCTCACCATCTCCCATCAATCCACCAACCTACAACCTCGTCCCATGGAGCTTACTTGAAGCTCATGGTGACACATGCTTGCGTTGCATCCACAACCGAACAATTGTGTTCGGGCTTAGAGATGAGATCCACTACATGCTCTCCCACATGGAAAACATGTTGCATCAACTACAAACTACCACCACTTCAACAACAAACACACCTCCACCACCACCATCAACAAACACTCCTCCACCATCACCATCTCCATGTTCACTATCCATTCCACCCAATTAAACATGCTTGGTAATTGGAAAATAAATTTGTCTTAAAACATTTTTGATGGCAAGCTCTAGGAAGGACTTTCATGTAGAGCTTTGATTTATTTATGTGATATTTGTAAGCCTTAAGGGCTTTTATTATTTGCATTACTTGTTTCTTGTAATGATGGTTGTAACCT
>LBNU01023427.1:42523-68923 GCA_014162995.1 Artemisia annua
TACGGGTGTGAGTATTGTGGAGGTCCGCATTTTAGCACTGATTGTCAAACTAGGAACCCGTGTTCTTATAACAATTATGATTATCCTCACCAAGATCAACCTCCACAATATCAAGTGATTCAAAATCAACCTTATCAATTTTCTCCAGATATTTACCAAAAACTTCAAGATATGATGATTGCATTTGAGAAATTGAAGAATAAAATTGACCAAGATCAGAAAACGTATGGAGAACTTTTAGCCGAAGAACGAGCATCTAAGGAAAGCTCTCAATATCGTAAACCCTTCATTTACAATGATGATGATGACGAGGCGTCCATTCAAATTGGGAAGTTTTACAGTAATTCATCATTTTTCAACACACCCGTCAAGGATGATGGCAGCAAAAGCATGGAAGAATTGTTAGCAGAGGAGAATGCGCAGAGAATACGAGCCTATCTTTATGAACGTGGCATTACATCTCCTGAATCTACTATCCCCGACTCTTCCCATCCTTCTCTCACTGCGATTGAGGGAAGTGATTCTGTTGTGGACGAGGTCGAGACTTCTCTTGTTAATGATAATTCTATTTCAACCGACACTCCATCCTCTGATCCTCTCGTTTCCGAGTCTATCGCTCCTTCTACCACGCCGGTTGAGAGGAGTGATGCCTTTTCAGATGAGATCGAGGCTTGCCTTGCTAACAGTCATTCCGATTCGACGATGGTTGATGATACTAACTTTGATCTGGAGGGAGATATTCGTTTTCTTGAAATTTTATTACATGAAGAACCATTACCCCCTCTCCCTCCGAAGAACGATGAAGTTACTGATGAGTCCATTGATAATCATGATGAGATATGTTCCGAGTCTGACGAAGGTTATACTTCCTTGTCTTGTGGAGAAATCGAGTACGTTGAAGAAGAAATCCCTCAGTGTGGCAATCCCACCTCATTTTCTGAGCCAAATATTCCGACTCTTCTAATCTCTCTTTTACACCGGATGAGAGAGGTGACTTCTCTCCAGAGGAGATCGATGTTCTTTCAGAAATTGATGAAACCTCGAATGAATCAGATAACCCAGTTCTTGAAACTTTCAAAACAACTTTCACCAATCCTCTATTTGATTTCGAACCAGCCTTTAATATGATTTCAGATAATCCGCTTTTCGATATTCAGATTAAGGATAGTGACGAGTCTGTTACGGAACCTGAGGTTACAAATGTTCATCATATGGTTAATTCTCTTCACGATGAGTTTTTAACTCCAGTCGATCCGACTCCATCAAGAATTGTAGAAGTTTCTGAGCCTACTAAGTTGTCATCTCCGAATGATTCGTCATCTTTTACCATGGTTGATGCTTTATTATCGTTCCTTTCAGAAGATAAAATTTTTAAACCCGGGATATCATCTTGTAAGGATTCTTATGGGCTCCAGCCCGACATCCTTGCTTCTTACGTTAATACTGAAGAATTCGTTGATGAAACTTTGAAGAAGGATGAATATAAGACTAAGGAGAAAGTTATGCTTACTATGGAGGATCTCTTTGAATTTGACCTCGCAATCGTTGTTATGATCTTTCTTCCTTATCTTACCTATGTTGCTGTTTCTCCCATCAGTCATTCCCCCGGGAGTGAGGTTGTTGTTTTTGATCCCGGCATCGTCACTTTTCAAGCTGTTCGTTTCATTTACTCCCCCAAGGACAAGTAATTTCGGGGCGAGTCTAAGCTNTACTTAATAAACAGCCTTAGACTTATGTTAGGATTACCCTTACCTTTTCAAACATTGAGGACAATGTTTCGTTTTAGTTTGGGGGGGTCAATCTTCGATTTGATTTGACTTGCACTTTCATTTGTGTCGTTACTCATGCAACCTCGTTTTTCCTCAAAAATATCAAAAAAATCAAAAATTTTGAAAAATTGTGAAAAAAAATAAGTGTTGAAAAGTTGTGAAAAATAGAATAAAGTTCGAATAAGTGTTTTGACACCGTGTCGACTTTCTTGTTGGCGAGAGTAGGAATAATATTTTGACTTGATCGGGCGTGTTGAGCCCTAGCTTGTTCCTTTAACCAATGATGATCGCATTAGCTTGTGCTAGTTTTGTACACAAGGAGCTATAAAACGCGAATTCTTCTTTTAGAATCTGCAAGTTCCCGTACATCACTTTATACATGCGCAGCTTAAAAGCTTTCGCTAGTCTTTTACATAAGAAGCTATAAAATGCGAATTCTTTTACTAGAGTTTGCAAGTTTCCGTAATTGACTTTAAATATGCATGGCTTGATTATCGGCTAAGTATTCGCGGATCTCATTATTTGAGATTTGTTAAAAAAGCGAAGAGCGAGAAATGATAGTGTTTATTTAGAAGTTAGATGCCATACGTGGATTAGTGGTTCTATTTAAAGCTCATAGAAGGTACTTGTGGTCTTTTGTTCCCATCAGCTTGTTTCACCCCATATCTTGTGTAAAATAATTAAAGATGTCTCGGTTTTGACGAAATTTAGTTCTTTATCTTCTTAAGAAAATCTTTGCTTGAAAAATTGGGTACACATCAAGGATACACGCCATTGTATTGTGTTGTATTGTATGGTATTTCGTTGTATTGCGTAGTACGCATGTGGTTTCGGAGCTACCCTAAAGCCCGGTATTCATAAGAGCTAAGGTACTTTGAGACTTCGGATTGAGATCGGACCTTGGATCTTACATTCTAACCTTAGCAGTTGGCGGTAGGTCTTGGATTGAAACCGTGAAGGTTCGGAGTTGAAAAGTTACTAAGGCAAGAAAAAGGAAAAATGAAAAAAAAAGTATAAAAAAAAGTGAAAAAGTGAAAAATCAAAAGAAAGAATAAGGATCGATGTTGAGATTTATGGATTATGTGCTTAAGTGTTAAGACTAAAGTTGGTAGCACGTGAGGTGCATGCGAATGATCCTAGATCGGGCGCATGAGGTGCACGTGAAGGTACTCTCCAACTTATGTCTATTTCGATGTATTCCAAAGTCTATGTATGTATCCAGTATCCTTGATGTGGACCTCATTTTTCGAGCAAACCTTCTTAAGAGAAGATCGATAACTACTTAGCGTTGGGATTCTTGGTATCTTTATCGGACTAACTCATATTGGAACGAGAATATATGAAGCAATTCATTTCTCAACTTAATTTAAAAAATTCTAGATACACTAAGATTTGGGAACAAGGGGTTTTTACACAAGTAACTACGATGAGTAGTATTGACATCTAACTTGTAAGTAAACGGTGATCTCGTTCATAAGCTTAGTTTGGGAACTCGTGAAAAATCAAGGATGACGAATTTTATCCTTTTGGTCACTATTCTATGAATCGTGTTTCTACTCGATGAACCTAATAATTATCTCAAGATAATGAAAGTCGATACACCGTCACCCGAATAAGTTCTGAAAAAGTTCAAAAATAATAAGTGTAATAAAGGAAGGAATATAGAAAATGGTAAAACGGGGCGTTTAAGGGAATAAATGGTTTCGTATCTCTTTCGAACATTTTGCTACTTTTCAAAGTTAAGTAAAAAGAGTTATGAAATTATTTATCTCTAAAGCGTGATTAAATCCCATTGCGTGAGGACACGACAATATCTTAGTTTGGGGGATTTTGGTATGTGTTAATTTACACATACCTTTATACATAAATATCGGACCAAAACGACCAAAAACCCGACCACAAATGCCAAAAATGTGTGTTTTTGTGTTATTACATGTGCAGGTATGGATATGTGTGAAATGGACAAAAACGAGGCAAAATCGATAAACACGAGCACGGGATATGGAAAGCGTTTAAAAGCCGAGGCCCGGGAAGCATTTTACAAGTTGGATCACGATTACGCTCAAAAAGTCAACAAGAGTCCTTAAAGAATCTTCAAAAGTCAAGAAAAGTCCCTTGAAGAAAATTACACAAGTGATCCTTGAATTATCAGAAAATACAATTTAGGTCCTTGTCATTTGTTTTTTAACAAAGCTGCCAAAACAAATTCATAAACCACAAATCTATAAACCCAAAACAAATAATAAAANATGTGCAGGTATGGATATGTGTGAAATGGACAAAAACGAGCCAAAATCGATAATCACGAGCACGGGATATGGAAAGCGTTTAAAAGCCGAGGCCCGGGAAGCATTTTACAAGTTGGATCACGATTATGCTCAAAAAGTCAACAAGAGTCCTTAAAGAATCTTCAAAAGTCAAGAAAAGTCCCTTGAAGAAAATTACACAAGTGATCCTTGAATTATCAGAAAATACAATTTAGGTCCTTGTCATTTGTTTTTTTAACAAAGCTGCCAAAACAAATTCATAAACCACAAATCTATAAACCCAAAACAAATAATAAAATCCTAAACCCATCAACAAAGGCCCATCCCTCTTTATCCCTTGACCCGGCCTGCAACCCATAACCCAAACCCGGTCCACAAACCAAAATATAATAAATAAAACCACGCGCCTAATTTTTCCCCCAAATCCTTTTTACCCAGCTTTCCCTCCTATGAACCCTAAATTACCCTTATTCACAATTACCCACTCCCACCCAAATTAATCTCGAATTAAGGGTAATTGAGTCAATTCCCATCAACCCCTGACACCACTGACAACAAGGAATGACACGTGGGGGCTTTTAGTTGGTTGGGACGCGTCACAAGGTTGATTCAAGAGCTGTGATTGGTGCATTATTGTCATAAGGGATCTATTTGGAATATTCCTTGGAAGGTGATGATTCCAGAGGCTTCCAAAGACGCTCCTCTTCTCATCCTCAGGCTATAAAAAGCCCTTCACAGTCACATTTTAGCTTGGTTAGGGAGATGGTTAGTGGTAGGAGTAGTGTAGAGTAGGTATAATGTTTTTAGCTTAATTTTCTATCAACAGCTTCTTGTAAACATTACTTTCAGACTTATTCCATTTGAAAAGCTTTGTAATTTGTTGATTTTAATAAAAATACACTTTCAGTTTAGTACTTGTGCAATTACTTTCACGAATTTAAAACTTTCTTCAGTTAGTAATCTGTTTTAAGCTCTCATTTACTGTTCTCATTAGCTTGTTCAAGCTTCATGTTAGCTGGAAGTGAGTGATGTTAGATTAAATCTGCTATTAAATTGTTCAATTGTATAAGATCAATGAAAGTCAACAGAATGGTGTTCATTTGAGATATGGGGTAATTAGTACTGGTTATTGGTTGTAGAGAGAGGATTTGAGCCTATCTAAAAGATAGGCTATGGTTTGGTTTGGATTTCTCCCTATTTCAGTTAGGGGTTAAGATTTGTAAGTCTCATTTTACCTTTTCAAGCCTTAATCTGCTTTTGATAGAATTTGTAGCTTAGTTTCTGTTTAATCTGCTTAGTGTTGTCAATTTTAGCCTATTATTGCTTGTTGTATGCTTGTTGTTGTGCTTTGAGTTGTTACTGCTTTATTTGATGTTCATTCTGCTTCATTTATGGTAGATTTGCATTTCTGTGTACCTGATGCATATTGTTGGAATTTATTGGTGGCTTAGCTTAGTTTAATGTTTTTACATCTGTTTCGATCCTTGATTCAGTAGTAATTGGCTTATATCTGCATTTGATAGGTTTAAGTGTAGTTTAAGGGGTGTTTGGCGAAATAGGATTATAGGGATATTATTCATTTGTGGTCATTTAGTTATATTGAAACAGCTCTATTTTAGTTAGTTCAGTATTTTAGAATTCAATTTTAGCATAATTCCATAGTTTCTTAGTCTTTGTATTGTTTTTTTCCAATTTTCACGGTTTAAACTTGTCTTACACAGCTTATATTTGAATCAATAGGTTAAGGTGTTTTGAGTCTTTGTTTTTGAATAAAATGAGTCCATTTGAGAATGTTTTACTAGTCTGAGTCATTATCCAAGTATTTTTACTCATTTTGAGTCAATTTGCAAATCTGAGTCAAATTGTAAAAGCCTAAATAGTCTCTAACTGTCCCTTTTTTATCTCCATTTCTAGAACAGTTATTGTAGGATGTAGGTGCTTAATTCGGATTTACTAGTTGCTTATAGTCCAGTAGTTTTTTGCTTGAGCTTAGTTTGCTAATTGGCGCTTGTTTGTTAGTTTAGTTTTTGGGCTGCAAAACCCTCTCTTTTCTCCCATGCACTTTCCAGTTCTGTCCACACAACCACTTTTCTTAGCTAGATTGTAGGATTTAGGTACTTAGTAGTTATTGTTGGTTTGAATTGGCTTGATATAGGTTTGTGCAAGGTTACAAAATCTGGTACCATAGGTTTTCAGGTTATCTTCCAATTTCAGCCCATTTAACCCACTGCTCTGCACTTTAGGTTCTGTCCCAAATGTTCACTTTCAACAGTCCTTATCTAGCTTATTACTTGATCTATTTGGATGAATTTTGGTTTGTAGTTAGTTAGTAGTATGGATTTGATAAATCATAGCTTACTTTGCATTTTCATGATCTTTAGAATAGTCTAAGTTAGCTTGCTTATCAGTACCGTAGACAGCTATCTTACATCATTTCAATAAGTGCTCAACTGTCAGTTTTCTTTAGCATTTTTCATTCAGTAATTTTGATCCAAGTTCCTTCATAGTTGTTTTACAAGTTGTTTAGTTGATATGGTTTGTTAGTTTGAGCTTTTTGGATGTTTAGCTTTTCATCGTAGGTCTAATTAGTTGCCTCAAAGTAGCCCCCTTAGGACTATTTGGTTCAACATAGGTTTTAGTTGTTTTAGTGGTTTGTATACTGCTAATTGACTTCCTATTTTCTGTATTTGAGATTCTTTAATTGCTTGCATTTGATAGAATTAGTTAGTAGCAGTTAGCTTTAGCTCATTTGCATAATAGTATAGTTTTATTGCCTTAGTAATTAGCTTATAAGTTAGCATTTTTACTTATAGCTTTTAGTAAAAATTGATTCATATTCATGCTTATTTCTCAGATTTTTCTTACTTTTCAAAATTAATGTTTTCACAAAAGTTCTCTCTTTTTAGCTTATTGTCAAGTTTGTTAAAGAAAATAGCAAAAATAAAAATGTTTTTCAAAACAAGAGGTTCACCTGGGTTCGAACCAGGGACCTCATGCACTCCAACAACTTTCAACACGAACCTGCAACCAGTTTACCCTTGGGATTTTTATGCTAAGACTTGTACTTTTAAATCTTTTATGCCTTTTTCTTTTTCTTCTTATTAGCTTAATAAACCTATTTAGCTTATTATTAGCTTTTTCGTAAATGTTTTTTTTTCTAAATTTTCATTTTCTTAGTTTAATATTAGTATAAAAACCATTTCTTCAAAATTTCAGATTTATTTGTCAACTTTTTCTATTTTTTAATGATTTTAATTCTTTTTTAATTGTTTTTAAATCATAATAAATAAATAAATAAAAAGTTAAAAAAAATATTTTTCTTTTTCTTAAAATTTCTTTTATCATTTAGAATGTAAGAAAATTAATTTCTCACTCGTAGGATTAGTAGAATTTAAATTTCACGTTTTATTTTGCGCATGTACGTAGTTTTTGAATTAGTTTACGCGTTTTTAGTTTAGATTACGTTTTAGTTTAATTTTTCTTTACGTTATCATTTTGTGTGCTTTCTCATAGTTATAATTCCCATTATATCTCATTCTTATTCATTTTCACGACACGAATCACGAACTTAAATCACGATTCCATTCGACCTTCGCTGGGACACGACCCGGGAAATACTTACCTTAGTATTTCTTCGGTAAATTCACTATACTAAAATGAACACATCAAGTTTTTGGCGCCGCTGTCGGGGAAGGTTGAAGTGAATTTTGGTTTTCGTTTTTCGAATTGTGTTTTGAAAACCTTCCTTGTATATATTTTCTTATATAAAAAGTAAAAAAATCAAAAATATTAAACACTTTTCCTAAAGTGTTTACAAAATACCAAAAATATAATAAACATCCTCGGTCTTCCGTTGAAGGAGGGCGGTTGTAAACCAAATAAGTTCAAACGCAAAAAGAGATTGTGAAATTATTCGGTTTCGGATTACTTTAATTCTACAACCGACAACTTTGTTGCGCGTAGATTTGAAGGAAACGATTTCGGGTGACGAATCGATCACAAAAATAACAAAACAAAAGAAAAATACAAAAATATTGTGATTTTAAAGTTTTCTTAAATATAAAAACCAATAAGATTTTCGTTTTCAAAATTTGTTTTCACTTTTATTTTACTTTACTTTTATCTTAAATCGTTTTCACGTCATAAATACCAAAAATATCCTCTTACCCTCTTATCCGTTTAATTCTTCTTCTCTAATCCTCTAAATCGTTTAATTCTATCTTTATCTCGTCTTATGTTTAATTCTTATGGATCCGATTTGTGTTAATTGTGGTGAACCGTTCTTTGAAGGTTCTTGTGTTTGGTGTACGTGTGAACAATGTGGTAGTGATATTCATGACGGCNGTAGAGAGAAGGTGAGGTGAAACAAGATAATATTAATAAGAAAGATAAGGTTACACACCCACACCTCTCAAGTGGAGACTTGAGTGGTATATATAGGCTAAACATAACATAACTATTACACGTTTACAACAATAGTCCCTACGTGTCTAGCTAGCTACGTTTCAAGTCCATTTCACGTGTAAGACGCCAGATTCACAAAATAGCAAAGCTAACAGATAGAATTAGTTAGTAGCAGTTAGCTTTAGCTCATTTGCAGTTTTATTGCCTTAGTAATTAGCTTATAAGTTAGCATTTTTACTTATAGCTTTTAGTAAAAATTGATTCATATTCATGCTTATTTCTCAGATTTTTCTTACTTTTCAAAATTAATGTTTTCACAAAAGTTCTCTCTTTTTAGCTTATTGTCAAGTTTGTTAAAGAAAATAGCAAAAATAAAAATGTTTTTCAAAACAAGAGGTTCACCTGGGTTCGAACCAGGGACCTCATGCACTCCAACAACTTTCAACACGAACCTGCAACCAGTTTACCCTTGGGATTTTTATGCTAAGACTTGTACTTTTAAATCTTTTATGCCTTTTTCTTTTTCTTCTTATTAGCTTAATAAACCTATTTAGCTTATTATTAGCTTTTTCGTAAATGTTTTTTTTTCTAAATTTTCATTTTCTTAGTTTAATATTAGTATAAAAACCATTTCTTCAAAATTTCAGATTTATTTGTCAACTTTTTCTATTTTTTAATGATTTTAATTCTTTTTTAATTGTTTTTAAATCATAATAAATAAATAAATAAAAAGTTAAAAAAAATATTTTTCTTTTTCTTAAAATTTCTTTTATCATTTAGAATGTAAGAAAATTAATTTCTCACTCGTAGGATTAGTAGAATTTAAATTTCACGTTTTATTTTGCGCATGTACGTAGTTTTTGAATTAGTTTACGCGTTTTTAGTTTAGATTACGTTTTAGTTTAATTTTTCTTTACGTTATCATTTTGTGTGCTTTCTCATAGTTATAATTCCCATTATATCTCATTCTTATTCATTTTCACGACACGAATCACGAACTTAAATCACGATTCCATTCGACCTTCGCTGGGACACGACCCGGGAAATACTTACCTTAGTATTTCTTCGGTAAATTCACTATACTAAAACGAACACATCAATGAGATACAAAAATAGGAAAATGGGAGAAAGAGGTACACGAGTAACTTCCATGGGTAGCGTTGGCATCTAATTTGTAATTAAACAATGATCCGTTTTTACGCTTAGTTTGGGGGCTTGTGAAAAATCAGGGACGATGAATCTTATCCAATCGGTCACTTTTCTATGAATCGTGTTCTTGCTCTATGACCCTTAATCGTTATTGAAAGATAATGAAAGTCAATCACACCGTCATAAGCAAAAGTAGTGTAATATATGATGTACATAGTCAAAAATGGAAAACCGGGGCGTTTTAGGAAATAAATGCCTTCTTATCTCCTTTGAACGTTTTGCTACTTTTCAAAGTTAGTAAAGAGAGGTTTGAAATTATTTATCTTTAAAGCGTGACGTGATTACATTGCGTGAGGACACACAATACCTTAGTCTGGGGGATTTTGGTATGTGCTATTTTACACATACTTTTGACCTTAGTTTAAGTGATAAGAAGACCAAAAACTAACGTTAAACGCCAAAGATATCGTGTTTTTGTGTTTGTGACTGTGCAGGAAAGGATATTGCAAAAACGACATCAAAAGCAACCAAAAAGCCTAAAACGAGCACGAGATGTGGAAGAGAGTCTAAAAGTCAAGTCAAAGATGAAATCTACTTAAGAAAAGCCCGTGACGACGAATTTATCTCTTAAAGGCTCAAGAAAATGAAAGAGACACTTAATCGAAGTTTAAAGATAATTATCACGATAAGCTTCCCAAATTCGAGCAAGTGATCACTTTTACATCTTTGAAGACTTTTAGAGAACACGTCAACACGAAGCCTCAAAGTTACAAGACGTTACATTTAGAAGTATTAGACGTTTATTAGTTTGATAATATAGTTTATGTGTCTTTTTCATGAGATGTAAAAGTCTAGGGGGCAAAATGTACACGAAGGAAAACTTGAGCTCCCCCTAGCTTGATAAATACTCCATGGTGGCTTCATTTGGAGGCTAGTCTTCATTTTTTTAGTCTTAGTTTTATTAAGTTTTAGTGTGTGTAAGTTTTATATTTATTAATGCATTTTTAGTTTTCATGTCTTAAAGCTTTTTCTTTAGCTTATTGTCTTAATCTTCAATCTTTCTTATTAATCTTTATATGTTTTAATTTTAATCTTACCTTTCATAAAAGCTTTTACAAATATATTCACTACCTTTGCATGCTTACAATTCGAATAAGAAGAAAATGAGTTAGGGTTTGTTTTGTGTCGTGGCTTATTTAGCTTATATAAGTTCTTATACTAGTTTTCAATAAAGTCTTTTATAAGTTTTATTTAGTTTTTGTTATCTTTAAACTTTTTGTTCACATTAAAATAAAGTTCCAATCAGTTTGGCTTAAATTTTTGCGAGTTTGGTTCAAAAATTTTAGGGTTTAGCGAGTTGGTTAAATTGCATAGCAAGTATCAAAGTTCCTCCTTAGCGAGTATGGGATTTCACTTAGGTCTTAGCGAGTATTCACTTATGTTTTAGCGAGTATGGCCCTTTTTCTTTCTTAGCGAGTTTGGTTCAATATCTATTTACGCGAGTATGTGTATTCTGTTGCGAAGTAACAGCCTTAATCCTTGCGAGTATCAATCTTGGCAAGTTTCCCTTTGCGAGTAAGGTCAACTACTCTTGCGAGTTTGGTCCTCAATGTTGGCGAGCTATGAAATGTTGGTAATTGCGAGTATCGAGTCTTTCTTGAAGTCGTTGCGAAGTAACATGCTCATTAAAATAGCGAGTATGTTAAACCAATTTTGCGAGTTTGAGTCTATATTAGGCGAGTATCATTAATCTAATGCGAAGTATACATTTTAAGTTTTTGCAATATGGTCTTTTTTTATAAATCTTTGTGTCCCGAGTTTTATCGTTTGTCTAAAGTCTTCTTTCGAAGTCAGTCTAAGTTTTCTAATTTTCATCTCTTATTTCTTTTAAAGTCAGTTAGACTTTTCTTAACCTTCCATCGTTTCATCGAGTGGATTTCGTTTGGCCCTTATTTCTAAACGGAGCTCCGCCGAAATTCTACAAAATCTTTTTAAACCTTAGTTATTGTTTCTTCATCCATCTTAGTTCCATTAAATCTTTAATAAGCTTTACGCTTTAACCTTTTCATTTATTAAATCTAAAACCAAAACATTTTACGTCTCTTAGGTTTACCTTTTCTTTCTTAAACTCTCTTCTTTCTTTTTTAATTATCTTACGTTTCCATCAAAGGTTTAATGTTCTTCCTTGTTTATTAAGTTCCTATTTTCTTTTAAACACGTTCTTATTTGCATTAAGTTTTAAAAGTTTTCTCGTAGTGTAAACAAAAACAAAATCAAATCTTTTTAAACCCCCATTCACTTCACAAACCTCACGGTTTTTGAGTGACGAGAATCAAATTCAAACCCTCGTTGGGACTACCCGAGCTCGTGTTTAAAGCTTCACCGCTTAATTCTGCCAACGAATCCAATTTTTGGCGGCGCTGCCAGGGAAGCGGTTGATAAGATTTAAGTCGTTCGATCGTTTGAGTAATGTGTTCTGAAGACGCCTTCTTTGCGAGAAGTTAATGCTTTTGTAAATATTTTCAAATAATAAAAACACCAAAAATATTTTCTCTTCTAAATTGTTTTTCTTTTAGTTTTCCCTTTTTCTAATATTAAGAAATCCCAAAAAAGATTTTACTTTTCAAAAATTGATTTTCAGCTTTTAATTTCACTTTTCGTTTTTTGCCAAGCCCATAAAAATCCAAAATCAATCTCCTTATCCTCCTAATCGTTTAATTTCTATCTTTTTCCCNGAACCACTATAAATCCTTGTGTTGTGGTTTGATCTTTCTAACTCTTTCCTTTCGTTACTTATTTACTTACACTATATTAGCTTAGTTAGTTAGTAATATATACTTGTTCATATAGTACAAGTCTTGAAATCACATAAACTAGAATCGAAGTTTTTAAAACAAACTTGTTTTCATTAATTTTAAAGTGGACGTAAAACTATTCAACCCCCCCTTTTAGTTTTCCACAAAGTAGTAAAGGGGTGATTAAGGTCGGTTTTAACGGATGCTTGGTTTGCTTTTAGGGGTGTTTTGGTCGACAAATAAAATCGCAACACCTGAACAGCCAAGAAAGATTATGGGTTAACATTCTGTTAATTTTTTTTAATGATGGATGCAAGTGAATAATGGCAAAATATGAAAAAAGTGGAGCAATAATTTAATAGCTCAAATCGATGAAAGCCAAAAAAACCCTATAATAAATTCAACATTAACACTTGACTTTTATACACATCTAACAACTTGAGGGATTTTGGATTTGCGTAATGCTTATACTTTTATACACATAGATCACCTTAATTGGCCCATGTTTGAAATTGTTTCTTAACGGGTACTATTATTTGAATTAGAAAAAATGGATTATTCTGATTTGATATACAAAAAGGTAGTGAGTTCGGAGTAATCTATATTGTGATGTTTGGATTGTGCAGGGGATGTATTTGAAGAATATCATGGGTTACATTTTTAAGGATCTTGCTATGAAGAACAAATACAAATGGTAATGAGTTCGGTAAACATTATATTAACCTCTTTAATGTCATTTGAGATAAGATGTGTATGTTATTTCTTTCAGAAACTGGACGAGACTGCTGTGGAGTGTATTAGGTTTAAATCGAAGCTCACGGATTTTTCTATCAGACAGAGAAATGAGAAATATGTTTCTGCGTTGTTTCATTGCTCTGGCACACGTTTGTGGCATCACCTGAAACACAAATTAGTGCAGAAAACACTTATGGCCAGCAAGGACGGAGACATGTACGGTCCAATTACTCTATATATATATTACAATTGTAGATAAATTCACATTAATTTCAACTCTGAAACTGAAGTATGGTAATTGTTAAATAATGTGGGTCGTGTTAATCAATTGATAAAATGGGTCGTTCCAGTTTTTCTTATAGATCGAATACACCAATTAGAGAATGGGTCAAGTACTCCAGTAATCCTATCATAAGCCTACCACTATTTATAGCAAAATCACAAATACAGAGGCCAACTGTCATATTTGACCCACCACCCTTCACCAAAGTTGCAGGCTGAAATAGAACGTAAACAAAATAGATAAGAAGGAGATGAATGATCTCAGTTTCCCGACGTTGTTCTGATGCAATAAAATGCAGCCTCATTTATGCGTTTATCGCACTCTTTCTTCAAATTTTAACAACTCTCCAAAAGTTAAAGGCATAAGCCATGATTAAATAGGTAAAGAACCTGCAACCACAGTTTAGACAAATACTTTTAGTTATAGAGAACCTTTGAGTATAGAGATTTTTATTACATGCTACTCCTTTTTTCATTGGCTTATTTGTGTGTGTAATTTATAGCTCTCTAATCATGCATTTCAGAATGTTTAAGAACACGATTGTTTATCGTATAAGGGATCTCATCGTATGAACTCAGGATCTCGGTGGATCACTTGGTAGAGATGCTGCTACAAGAAGAGGTTACTTTTTGTAACAGACGCCATTTAATGTTATACAAGTACACCTATCAGTCATTTGTAATAGTCTTACAATAGTAAGTATAGCATCATGTAGGAGGCTGTGTGCAGTAAGTATAGCTTTAGGATGCCCTTTAACCCATGGGATGCATTTTATCAGGTTCCTTTAGCAAAAAAATTGTTTGACCTGTTTGAGACAGAACACAACCTAAATTGACCCATTCATGTATATATGGATCAAAATTGCCACCAGTGGTCTTGAGCATGATTTTTTTTATCTTTATCATCTTATGAATGTGGTATGCTTTTTGCAGGTACTGATCCATGGTATAAACAGGGATTATTACTCAATAGCCATCAATTACAGAAAGAATGAGCTTTAAGGAGGAGATGCTATTGAACCTTCACAAGAAGAAGTGATGGACTGACCCTTGAATGATTTGATACTCATTCCAAAACCAATGAGGTGACTGTCGTAAAATGGTACAAAACTTTTTTTAATAAGTAGCATTATCTTGGAATTCCCTTGAATGATTTGCAGGGAATGCGCTAATTATATTTCAGGCAAGAACGGTGTCATTACTGAAATGGACGGGTCCAATAAGAAGGGGATTGATAAAGCTAAATATTTAATAAAGAAATTGCAGATGGGCCCTGGATCAAACTTCATAAGGCATGAGGTTTACGTTATTGATGAGTGCCATTTGTTAAGTTGTGGTTAGAATTCCAAAAGTTTCTTGAAGAACCACCACCAAGTGTCGTGTTCATTTTTATAACTACTGATCTTGACAATGTTCCACGTGTTGTGTTGTCGCGGTGTCAAAAGTATCTTTTTAACAAAATTAAAGATAGTGACATAGTTGATAGGATGAGAAAGATTTCAGAGGAAGAGAATTTGGATGTTGACTGTGATGCATTATATCTGATTGCTCTGAACGTAGAGGGTTCACTTCGTGATGCAAAAACTATGTTGGATCAGTTGAGTCTATTAGGAAAAAGAATCACTAATGATGTCGTGAATGAACTTGTGAGTTTCTACCAATTCCCTTGCTGTAAATAAAGTTAAATTTTTTAGACTTTTAAGTTCATTTTCTTGTGTTTTAATTTTTGAGGTAACTGTAGGTGGGAGTCGTCTCTGACGTAAGTTGATGGAACTTCTGAAGTTGGCAATGTCGTCAAACACAGCAGATACAGTGAAAAGAGCGAGAGAACTAATGGATTTAGGAATAGACCCTATGGTTTTGATGTCCCAGATGGCTAAACTGATTATGGATATCATTGCTGGAACATACGAAGTTGTTGAAGCCAGATATGGTAAATTGTCGATTCAATTATGTAATGTATGTATTTGTGATCGGATGTGTGAGTTGTTCATGTGATGGTCATCGTTTATAACATTATATATCAGTTGAGATTTTCATACCTTGCACCTAATTAAAGTACATGATAAATATAAGAGAACATTATGTCATAAGTCATAACTAATATTAAAGTTAAATGTTAACTGAAACTAAATTAACTTTCCGTGTTATATATTCATAGAAAAAGACTCGAAGGTTGTTATGCAAAGAATACTAACAAATGTAGTATATTGAGCTAACGAAGGGTATCATCTTTCATCTCATGCTATCGGGGAATACACAATTGATAGAGTTTGCTAAAGATCACAAAACCGTCATTTTATGGGTTTTTTGTTACTGAATGGTGTGAGTGGATTGTAACAGATGACAAAATATAGAATTATAAGTTCTGTTTACAGCATGGTGTAAGTGGATTTTATAAACACATGACAAATTATAACAAATTTATCTCTTATGTTTACTCTTTGATAACTTTTAGGTATTTGTATATTTCATGAAATGTCACATATTTATAAAGCATTTGTAGAGAGAGCAACTAAAAAAGATTTCTAAGTTGGATAATGATATTCATACAAGTATAAGGAGTTGGTGACTCTAAACTATTATGTGATTATTAAAATCTTTGAAGTATGGTGTGTTGTGCGGTTTACTACAAACACAAGTAAGTGAATCATTTGTTTGTAACGTTAGTATTTATAATGACGTATGCATTATTGTCTTTGAAGTATGGTGTGTTGTCTCATTCTTTGTTTCATAATTTAAATGGAACATGTTTACGTTATAACTTTTCTTATCATCTCATTTTCTCTATTTCTTTAAAAAATAACCCAGTGTCAACGGGTCTTTAAGCTAGTAGTTGTATATTTTGGTGAAAAGGTGAATTAAATTATTTATTAATTATATGTGTTGAGTAGTGTTTTTTAGTTTTGTTTGTGCTTCAACTACTTGTAAATTATGCTTTTTCACTTGTATTTTTGAATGAATGGGTGTTTTTAATAGTGTATTAATTGTAATATGAGTAGTGTGTTTTTAGTTTTATATGTGCTTTAGATACTTGTAAATAATGCTATCAGGTTGTATTTGCTTAAATTGTATTAATGGTGGTCTTAAAATATTAAAGAGGAGGGAAGTGTCTTCCTCTATTATAAGTAGTATAGATATAGATAAACCAAGTATGAAAATGTGGATAATAGGAAATACAAGATCTAGTTTCGGCTCTGATGCGTGTGTTAAGAGCATTGGGTGTGGTGGTGTCATGGCTTCAAGCCGTGGCACAAAAAGTGTTGTCACGTCAGCAAAAATTTCCACGGCACCATATGCTGGCCGTATCCGTTGGCTCCAGAAATTCTGGTGCCGTCGGCTTTTTTTTTAATTAATGAAGTTTATTTTAGTTAATATTGTGTATGTTTTATTAACTAAAATAGACTTCATTAAAAAAAATACATTAATAAAAGCACACATTACATTAAACATACATAATAATTTTTATAAAAAAAGAAGTATAACTTAACTAGCCTAATGTCCAAAGCCCAAACACACTCACAAATTTCTAAAGTCCAAGTCCAATTTTATATTAAAAAAAATAATAAATAAATAAAAATGTCATCTTCTTCCTCGCTGCTGCAAACACACATGAATAACCAAAAAAAAAAAAAAAAAAATCAAATACACATCACAAATACAATTTGACCATGTCCCATATTCTCCAACGTTCCAATTTTCAAAAAGAAAATAAATAAATAAAAAAAAAGGAAAAACTGTCATGGCATGGGCTGGTGGTGACGGCGCCAACCGTGGTGTGGTGCGCCATGGCCATTTTTGGGCTGGTGGTGATGGCGCCACCAATGGCACCACCACACCCCTCGCTCTAAGGACGTATATTGGCATTATGTCCTTATAACACAAGTGTACATTCAAACCATAAGGGGGTGTTCCAAATCGCTTATTATTCTTCTTACTATACTTCTGATCATAGTTTAAACATACTTTTTTTGGGTAATTTCAAAAATGACTTTGTTGCCCAATTGATTTGATTTTTTGACCTTAGATTAGAAAGTTCTGAAACTAGTCTTTGGCGACCGGGCAACTCTAGTATAGCCAACCATGGGATGCCAAGTGTCCCAAGTTGCCCAAAAAATACACAGGTTGCCCAAAATTTCGGACACTAGGCGTCCCATGGTTGGCTACAGTAGAGTTGCCCGGTTGCCCAAAGGCTAATTTCAGAACTTTCTAATCTAAGGTCAAAAAAGTAAATCAATTGAGGAAAAAAGTCATTTTTGAAATTATCTCTTTTATTTTTTTATTAGATAACAAGGATTAAACATTTTGCTCAAAAAATATAAGGATTAAACATTTAAACATACTTAAGAGTTTCTTAAAAATAAGTGTATCTGATTAGATTCCTAGTAAAAACGCAAGATACTTGCAAAACTATAATATGCCAAAAATTTATCGGTTTTATTTATTTATTTTTTGGGTGGAGTCGTGGACTTACTTTTTAAGTGGAAGCAATTTTGTGTTATCCTAATTGCTTATGCATTTTTATTTTTTTATTTTTATTTTTTTAAATGATGAATTCACTAAAACAAACTCCCTAGCAAGGGGCTAGAAGAGCAATTACAAAAGCTTCATAAGCCAAGAGTTACAAAAATTAACTTTAGCACATCTACATTTAAGCCAAGAAAAAGTACGAATATAATCGAAAAGACCATTTTCCTCATCGAATGAGAAGAAAAAGTAACAGTGTTACGATATCGCCAAACATACCATAATGACGCCACAATTATGCCTTACACCCGGTCTTTATCACCTTTAGAAGCTCTCCAATCGTTGAACCATTGAAACCAATCGAACCAAGAAGAAAAAGAAAGCATATTTATGTTGGTCCATACACGAATAAGACGCCAAATGTAAGAAGCCAAATCACAACCAAAGAAAACATGATCAACGAATTCCACACTATTGTTACACCATTGTTACACATAGAGCAAATAATGGACGGAATCTCAAGGTCCCACAACGATAATTTAAGCTGAGTTGGAAGTCTATCCAGAGTAAGACGCCAGAAAATATTTACCTTTCTAAGGAGATTCTTCCACCATCTAGTGCATGGGCTTATGCATATTTTGTTACTTTAAGTAAATAAGCATATTAGCATGTAACGAGTTTTTTTTATTCCAAAATGTTTGAGCTGGAGTAAAAATTATACCAACATATTCAATCCAAAAATTTTCTTTAAATGAATACGATTAAAAATTTTCAACAAATTCTAGTATTTATTTATTTTTCTATTTTTTTAAGAAACTAGCAAGGATCTAAAAAATACTACAAGTTAAAAAAATTAAAATTTTGCATTCACGTAGCCCATTTTTTGAACTTAGGTTTACAACGACTACAACACCACATAAAAGACATTTGAACTATGTCATCCAAAAGAAGCTCCTTTCTAGGCTGACGAGAGCCGAATAAGCATTGATTTCTGAAATGCCAAATAAGCCACCACATCATATAGCAAATGCCTTCAAGAATCTACTTCAGACGCGTATGTAAGCAAACATTGATAAGCCAATGAAGCCACTCATCATAAGAATTAAAAGCGGGAACTTCGAGCTCCCACCATCGCGAAAATTTACCCAAAACTTGTCGGGCTAAGGAGCAAGAGAAGAAGATATGAGATGCAAATTCCACAACCACATCACATCACGGACAAAGATTCAAAGGGATTTTTAAGCCTCCAATGGAAGGTTTAACCAGGTTGACAATTTATCCAATTGAACCTTCCAATCAAAAACATTAAACTTAATGGGAATCAACTTAACCCACCTAGTAGGAACATCATACTTTGGTAAAAGCGTATCATAGTAGAGAAAAAAAGTAATCTCGAACACCCCCCTGACGTTGGTTTAAACATAGACTTGTGTTGCAAGGAGAAAACGCCAATATACGTCCTTTACACAAGCATCGTTGGTTTTAACTTTTACATTAGAAAAAAATCTATCAAAATAATTTAACTTGAACAATTCTCAAACAATGATTTTGAGATTTATTTTTTATATATAAATCTAACTAGAAATAATGACTATTTATATTTGTACTAAATTATAAATTATTACATGCTAAATAAGAAAGTCTTAAAATTTTCAGCGAGCACGCTTACTTATTATCAAATTGGGTAGAAGATCCAATAAAAAGTCATCATTTTTAAAAAGTGTAGAAAGCCACTCCTAAGGTGACACGTGTCCACCACTTCAAATAATAAAAAAATTCTCATCATGGGTATATCGATCATTTTTCATGTTTTTTACTCTTCACCCTCAAAATTTAAACGCATATAACTTTTAAACGACAAAGTTTTAGGAAAAACCAATTTCACCAAATTTTCTAAAATTTAATCATCTTTAATTTGGTATAAATCTTGTTAAATATTTTGAAACTTTATTTTTTACATATTTATTGGGTCTTGCTTTTCTTGATATTGTTGCCATTTTCGACCTTATTTTTTACCTTCAAAATTGTCGAATCATAAAATACTTAAAACACGAAAGTTATAGACTTTGGTTCACTCTTACCCATAGTTTTGAATCACTCAAATCCGATATGATATGGGTGAGATATCGCACGTTAAATATGGCGTATTAGTCATATTTGTTACAAACAAAGTGTTTGATGAAATATCCAACTTGGATAATTAGGTTATCTTGTTCTACAAGTTTTACTACCCTATAAATATAGGGCTTAGGTTTCAATGTAATTTATCTTTTGATCATTGATTATTAAAAAAAAAAAAAATTTGTGTTTTAAGAGTCTTTACTCTTGTTAGGGTTTTATTCCTGCAAAGTGCGCTTTGTTACCACCCTTGGATTAGGGTTTATCTAAATACGCTTCCGCGTGTCCTGCGGTCGATCGAAGACATGGATCGTGCGATCAATGATCTCATGACCAAATTCGAGAGTATGCCCACCGTACTTAATGAAATCCGATCCGCGATCGGGGGTGCTAATGGCAAACATCCGAATCGTGAGGGTCACAAACATGGTAACTTTAGATTCTGTCCTAACGAAGAGGGTTTCGTTGGAGATCACGTGCGTAACCAACCTCCAAATTTTGTATCAACAATACCATAATTGTGTTCAAGGAAAGAAGACCGTGGCCGAATATACTGGTGAATTTTTGAGGTTGCAAGCTCGTTGTAATTTGAGGGAGTCGGATGAGCAAACCGCGGCTAGGTATATAAGTGGTCTCAATTCTTCAATTCAAGAAAAGTTGAGTTTCATTTCGATTTGGTCCATGGATCAAGCTCAAAACTTAGCAATGAAAGTGGATAGGATGGCTTCTAAAACCGGAGTTGGGTTTAGGCGTTCAGCCATAGAGGATACAAGCACTTATGGAGGGCGGTCAATTCAAATCCAACTTGCCCTCCCTAGTACACCTTCGGTTGAATTAAGTCGAGGAGCCGCTCATTGAATGTTTGGAGTTGATTATAACAACTAATAGAAAAGTTATCATTGTGGAAGAGGAGCTTTGAAACTTTAAACCAGGATTTGTATGTTCTGAATGATGTTTTCGTACAGAAGAGTTAGACGTGCTGACATATAAGAAGGTTTGGTTCGTGATACATTAGTCCTTAGATTCATTCTTATCCGTGCGGTTATCTTACCTATCCCATTATATATTCTGATACGACTCGATACTCCGATATATGCTTACTTAATCGTCAGTACGAATAGGTTACCAACCTCTTTAGGAAACTCTGATCATGTCTGATAATTCGATTTATGCTCCTCAGATTTTTAGCAAATTCCTTAGCTCGTTTAGAACCTGATTAGATTCGCGAAGTTTTCTACCATCTAGTATCACTTTCGTATTCACTCCAAATTCATCTAATGTTCATGTATCTCTTTGTGAGATTACGACTATCATCTTTCATCTGTTACGTATTTGTTTCGCATTCGTTGGATCAGATTTGTTATGATTTATGATCTATTAGAGAGCCTGGCGCTATCCAAGTTTGTCGGGATCGAGTCATGAGAAACTATTCCGTTGTGAAGATTCTTTTGGAAGAACCTCCCCGAGCGTGAGGTTAATTGTGACGTCTTTTTGTGATTTACTATGTCTCCATCTAACTTTGCGACTTCAATTTTCGAGGACGAAAATTTTTCTTTTTAGGGGGGAAGAGTTGTAAATATTAATGCGAGACATTATAATATATACTAACCTAAGTATTTAAAACCCGAAATATTTGAACCATAATTTTTACACCATTTTGAATTTTATACTAAGTATGATTAATAACTAAATGACATTGTAAACTTTACCTTATAATAATATTACATGATAATACAAATAAATAAACTAAATTAATAATATCCTAAGGTTCCTAATATCTATCCTAAGTTAAGTCCTAAACGACCCTACTAATTTTCCTAAGGACTTTCTTTACACGTTTTTTTAAGCTTCCAAGTGTGTAAACTGAATTGTGCACTCCTTTCTTTTATTTGGTTAATTTAAGATAAGAACAAGATTATACACTAGCAAACATCATGATTTTAATAGAAGATATGGTTCCCTACTTTCCTTGACAACTCCACACGGTTTTTCCTATCATGAAAACACGCCTCTATCATCTCATTCACAAAAGTCACGGCCTATTTTCCCTCTCCTCCACCGAAACCCTAAAGCAGCCTCTAACACTTTTGTTCAGCCCTCAAGATCGAGAAGAAGGAAGGTTTGAAGGTGTTTTGATCGTGGTATCCTTGTGTTGTTTGTAATTCGATTCGTGGGTCTTTGTTTTGGTTTCCTGGCCTTGTTATTTTCTGCCCCCAAAAGGTACCATTGTCTCCTTTGTTTTTCAATCCATTTGACACCTTAGAATCATTAATAAAACATGCTATACTAACAATAATAATCATGCTATGCATCATTTTTTTTGCCACATAAATTTGAATATGAATCACACACTTATACGTTACATAAAATCGTGAAACCATAACCCATATATGTCTCGACTTGTTTCTGTTTTCGCCCTTTGGATCAGATCTTGTTAAACCCTAATAAGCTCATAATTACATGACCTAAAATCTGGAATTAAACCCTAGGTAATTAAGAAGGGGCGTTCACAATTAATACAAGAGATTAGGGCTTGTTTCTGTCTCCACTGCATGCTGTCCAGGAGATGGGTCGTGTTGCAAGGGTCATAAGTTAATGATAAAAATGTGTTTTTGGGTGGTTCTTGAGTCTAAACATGAGTAATTTCTGTCTACTTTCCGAATATGTAAGTTACATGGTCATTTGAGGTAGAGAGGTAAGCTTTTTCATTTTTAGAACATTGGTTGTCAATCCTGAGTTTATGAGTCTGAAAATTCGGCTGGTGTTTTTTATTTTTAATTTCCAAACCATAAGGAGTTATATGGTCTCCTTTTACAGGGGTTAGATATAGGATATTTGTGACTTCATGGAATTTTTGAATATTTTTTTGAAGGGTATGAATGGGCTAACAAAATGCAAACTTTCTGCATGTTTGTGCAGTTATTTTCTGGGTTGGTCTGGAAAGATGAATTTTTAAAACGTACTTACACTTATTGATAAAATCCGCAAAAACTTGAGTAACTACTTAACTCATGTGGGAACCTCAGGAAAAATTGGGAGAGTCTCTAGAGTTCATTTGATGAGTCTTAAAATTCGTGAGAAACTGACCCAGATTTGTAAAATAAACCTAAAATGAGTGATGAGTATAACTATAAGTATAAATTCATTAAAGACCATTTGTAACTTATGAAATAAACATATAATTATTTAGTGATCCCTATTTCGTGTAGATCATTTGAAGAGGCGCGACGTTGTTTCCTTGTGTTCATTCAATTGTTTGCTTTCCTTTCATACGCGTTAAGGTACAGATATTCTAACCTTTCAGTAAGGTTTCTTATGACTCATGATCCGTTCCATTGCCACTATTATGATTTCTGATCTTTATACGCCTGATATCCTTGGTTCATTTGATAGTATGATTTCGTATGAAGACCCTTTTAAAAATATAACCTGGTGACTTTTGAGAAAAAAAAACTATTTTTGAAATGTGTTTTATGAGGGTTTTATGACTTTTTATATGAGGGTCTTATGACTTTTATGAAATGTTTTTTTAAAGGAATACTTTTACGATAAAAAGGTTTTAAATAATTTTCAAAAGTCCTTAATCTGTTTTATTCTCATGACTTTCTTTAACATCTTTTGATTATGTAACTTCAAATTTTGAACCTTTGCTATGAACCCTTTTGCTATTATGAACCTTTGATTTGAACCTCATGATATGAATCTTTGATTTGGACCTTTGACTTGAACCATTGCTATGATCCCTTTGTATGATCCATATTTGACCGATCCATTTCTGTTATGATTTGCTTTGATATTTGTTGTATGCTATATTCCATTTCTTATAGCATTCCTATGCCCTTATATGCTGCCCATTATTTGATTAAATTGTAGCCAGTTATGGGGAGTCCGTGGCCTTGCCACTGATGCACCAGTGGTATTGACACTATCTGTGGAGGTGGGTTTTTGTCCACAGCGTTCCCTATTATGCTATAGCACCATGGCCATTATTATTATTCTATGTATGCTTAGCCTAGAGCTTGGTATATGTATATTTGTTTTGCAGGGAGCGTATGGATGCATCCTAGGTACTTTGTTTCGTTTTGAATTTGGTGAATGGGTATGTGTGTGCGATACACTCTATTTCACATTTGGTACATCGAGCTAGCTACTCTATGTACAATTTGATATATGATTGTTGGGCATTTATGTCAGTTCTACTTTTATATGATCCTTATTATCTTGTCTTCTCCACTGTGATTGACTTATGTTAGCCTTATTTCAATTGCTTACACTTATGATCCATTTCATTTTCCTTTGATTCGTTTGACATTCCATATTCGTATTTCCTTTGATTATATTCGGTTAGTCCTACTATATGTTCCATATTCCTTGACCTTTGTCTCAGCAGGTTTGCTTAGATTCATTTCGCATACAATTGCGTTTTCCTTAGTTTATTAGTTTTCATTTGTTTATATCTGTTCACTGGGCTTTTTAAGCTCAGCCGCATTTCTTTTCCTATGGCAGGTTTTAGAAGGAAGCTGGGTTTGGTGAAGAGTGCTTAAGAGCTCTTAGTGGACTACACTGTTGATAGCTTCCCATGGGTTAGAGAATAGACTTAGAGATTCCCTTTTGGTTTCTTAGTTTGTAATTAGTTTGGAAGTTGAAATCTTTAGAATTAGTCCTTTATCTTTTCTTTAGAACTGTTTTGTGAACCTTGTATTACTAATGTATTCCGCTTACTTATGTTTTGATTTGACCCCATAATTTTACACTTTAGCCCTTTTCGGGTTGGGGTGTTGCATAGTGAACTGAGGCATAGGTCGAATGTTTGTCCCAAGCGGAATACACTTTATACATCGGAAGTTGGGAATGATGGAGTGTTTGGTGATGAGTCGTTTCAAGAAGAAGATGATCTGGAGTACACCGAGCCATTGGATGGAGAAGTTGAACAAGTTACGTGTGTCATTCAATGGACTTTGTGTTCGCCTAAGGTTAGTGATTCCTCGCAACGTAATAAAATTTTTCAAACTAAGTGCTTGGTTAAGGAAAAGATTTGTTCTATTATAATTGATGGAGGGAGTTGAAAAATTTGGTGTCTAAGGCATTGGTTAAAGATTTTAAGCTACCAACTGAGCCTCATCCTAATCCATATCAAATTGGATGGATTAAGAAGGGACCGGCGATTAAGGTGACCGAGATTTGTAAGGTTCCTCTTGCTATTGGGAAACATTACAATGAGTTAGTTACTTACTTGTGATGTGGTGGGATATGGAAGCATTTCATGTTTTGCTAGGACGACCATGGCAACATGACGTGGATGCTACGCACCAAGGTAAGTCAAATATGTAGTTGTTTAAATGGAGTAGGAAAACTATTGCTATGTTACCTTTAGGTGTTACTTCTCCCGGAAAGAAAGTGGATAACAAGACTTTGGTGACTTTGGTTTCATCACCAAAGGAGTTTCAAGCCGAAAGGAAGGAAACGGGCGTTTCATATGCTTTGGTTGTAAAAGGGGTTGAAGATGGTATGGATAATGTGATTCCGGAAGTAATTAAGCCCGTGCTTGAAGAATTTAGTAAAGTTGTTGCGGATGATACACCGGATTCTTTACCACCGTTGAGGAATATTCAACACCAAATTGACTTGGTTCCCGGAGCTAGTTTGCCTAATCTTCCTCACTATAGGATGAGTCCTAAGGAGTCAGATATTTTGCGAGAAAAGGTTGAAGAGTTGTTGAGAAAGGGGCACATTCAAGAAAGCATTAGTCCTTGTGCGGTTCCGGCGCTTCTTACACCAAAGAAGGATGGAATTTGGAGGATGTGTGTTGATAGCCGTGCCATTAACAAGATCACGGTAAGGTATCGTTTTCCTATTCCACGTCTTGATGATTTGTTAGATCAACTTTCGGGTGCTATTTTGTAAGATCGATTTGAGGAGTGGGTACCATCAAATTCGGATTAAACCGGGTGATGAATGGAAGACCGCTTTCAAGACGAAGGATGGGTTTTTTGAGTGGCTCGTTATGCCATTTGGGTTGTCTAATTCACCTAGCACTTTTATGCGTTTGATGACTCAAGTTCTTAGGCCGTTTATGGGTAAGTTTGTGGTGGTCTATTTTGATGATATTTTGTTCTATAGACAAACGGAGAAAGAGCACTTGGATCATTTACGAAGGGTTTTGTTAGGATCATAGTTTACAACTATTCAGTCAAGGCTCGGTCATTTCAGTCAATGTAATAGGTTGCTAGAATTATCATAATTTGCTACGTTATTTAGTTACTCGTATAGTTTATGTTTAAGTCTAATAAGATGTCCAATGGGCCTTAAAGCCCACGACATAGAGAGATAGGGAAGAAGGGAATGTTGCCCTACTCTTTTCCTATAAATAGGACATCAACTCTTCATTATAAAATGTTGGTTAATTTCATATCT
>LBNU01023427.1:70183-86374 GCA_014162995.1 Artemisia annua
TATAGTTCTGGACAGAGGTTTAACAACAATGGAGGAAACTTCAGGAACAACTCTGGTTCATCTCAGAAGAAGGTTGATTTTGGGGATAATGGGAATGATATATCAGGGAATCAGATCATCAAGTGCTTTAACTGCAATGGGGTCGGTCATCTGGCTACTGCATGTCCTTCTCCAAGAACTCAGGGCAGTAAGTATCACAAACAGCAACTTCTATTAGCTCTTCAGGAGGAAGCTAGAGGCACAAACAAATAGAATGACAACAGCTTCATGGCCAATGCTCAGTCTGTTGATGACATGGAAGATCTGGAAGCTAATGCTGCTGTTATGCTTATGGCCAACATGCAGGAACTCCACATCACTGAATCAGGTCCAGTATATGATTCTGATACTCTGTCTCAGGTAAACGACTTTAATTCATGCCTCATTCATGATATTGTCACCCCATCTGCATCTGCATCTACATCGAAACAATCGGTTCAAAATGATGCATTGTTCTCTACAGACGAAAATTATCAATTGGACACAGTCGTTATATTTGATGATGACCAAATTAACTCAGATGTTTCAATTGATGATTCTCACACTAATCATGTCAACGACAACAATGCTCATCTTAAACCCCTTGGTTCTACGACTGATCCAGATTCAGACCTTCGGACACTTCTCATGACTAGTCAATCTCAAAATATTAAATGTCAAGAATTAAATGCGAGATTGAAAGAGAAGAATGCATCATTGTCTAGGGATCTCGAGTGTTTGAATATACAATTTAATAACGCTGTTAAACTCATTGATAACGAAAAGAGCTTTGAAAATGCTTTTAAAGAATCTTATCGTCGTGAAAAGGATCTCGAATTTCAAATTGGTAACATAATGGAATCTAAAAATGATTTAGCTTCACAACTTGAACAACAAGCTTTTGTACATAAACAACAAGTTGCTCAACTCGAAGATGTCATTTTGAAAACTAAAAATGAGTTGTCAACTTGTCAAGCGGATTTTCAAGAACATAAACAGATTTCAAGGGACAGAGTTAAATCATATTTAGATGAAATTGTTGAATTGACGAGTCAACTCAAAGAGTTTCAGAATGTTGTATATAAAACTGGTAATTCAATTACAACCATTCATAAACTTTCTGTAAAACGGTCAAACACCGGCGATGGTTTTGCCATTGGTAGTGAATCACCCAGTTTTTTAAATAAAGCACTCACCGAGATTCCGAAGATATATAGTGCAAACCATTTCTTTGATGACACTGTTATTCATGCAGTTGTTTATGATCGTGAGGAGGAATTGGAAATTGAGGTCGAGACTCGATCTAAACTTGAAAATGTTGATTACAACAAACCTTTTGATTACTCAACAATGCCTTCTATCAATGAAATTTTCACACCTCAAAAAGAGAATGTTGAACAACCGTATTTTATATTACCAGAAGATCTTCCTTCTTATATTGCTTCTATCACACCAGAAACAATGGTATTTTAACTAAACCTGAAAACATTCAACCTCTTCCTAAAACGTGCAAGATACTTCGGTATTTCCAAACGTTTATGGAAGATATTGAATTTTTACAAGAAGCTGTTGATCGTAATTCCGAACTCACTGTTTTTACGTTTATTGCTCCCCATGAGCGTGAACGGCGAGATGTGTTTCAAAAACAATTTTTACCTCACGTTCAACATTTACGATTATGTGATGAACTCTGGGAACAGGATCTTCAAAAAGAAGTGTCTTCAATGATGGATATTTTTCAAGAAACAGAAAAATCAATTTCATTTTATCAACGTCAAAATCAATTTTTGCAAAATGAAAATGATCGACTCTTTGAGCGTGTCCTCAATGATGATATTATATCTGTGGTAATGAATTCTCTTTATGAATGTGGTACTGATATGCTTGTTTCTGAACACTGTGATGATATTGGGTTGTTGAATAAAACTATTGAGACATTAAAAAATGAGAACATGAGTCTCCGACAACAAAATGATGATGTGCAGAAAAAACTTTATGATGAAATGTTTCAACTCAACAAAAAACTAGAATGGTGTCAAAACCAAAGTCTTGTTTTTGAACTTGAATTGCAAAATCTTAAAACTTCGACATCTTTTTCAAATGAAAATGAGGAACTTAAAAGTCAGATTTCTAAATATGAAAAAGAGATTGCTGAATTGCAAGAAGTAACAGATTTTTGGCAAAAGAGTCGAGATGAATATTTCTACTTAAACCGAAAGCTTGACAGCACCATTCAGGACAAAACGCACATCATTATTGAATTGAAGGAGAAAATTAAAAATCTTGAAAAGAAAAAGTCTGCAAATACTAAGATTGTTGCACCAGAAAAACATAGGACAGATAACACTAGTAACGATACAGCTATTCATAATTCTAACATGAGTTCTTCCACCTCTCCAGGACTAGTTATCCCTCCTAGCGTTAGCAGATCCAAGCACCAAAAAGAGAAAAAGAAGAATAGGAATTTGCGACGTAAGAGAGAGAACTTAAAAGCTATGGAAGTAGAAGCTCACCCTAGGAATTTGAATAATAATCATGTTACTATAGATTTAGATTGTGATTTGGCAACTTGTAATCCGAATCTGTCTGTAACGAATGATGTATCTCGTACTTCTTTATCGTTTAATGCATCTTGTGTGTTTTGTCGTAAATCTATGCTATCTGGTGATCACTCTAAGTGTGTTGCTACTTCTCTTTTAACACGTCTTAAGAAACTTACAAAAGGCAAAAAATCTAGGCCCACTACTGCTTCAAAATCTAAGCTAGGATTAACGCCCCCTGTAGTTTCTGAGGATGTAGTTGCTACCCCTGTAGTTAAGCCCAGCAATCCTAAGAACTTGCCTTCACTTAGCGAATTCACTAAGAAGAAAGCGCAATCTAGTTGGAAGTGGCAGCGTTGGTTAACTAAGATGCATAATTTTGCTTGGATTCCTAAAGTTGTTATATCATGTGTTTCTAACCAACCGGAACCCACTACTTCATCGGGTTCCACCCTTACCATTGTGCCATCGTCGTCTCCTTCGTGTGATGCAGGTGGTGCAAATCATTCTCTGGATTGTTGATAGCGGATGTACCCGACATATGACAGGCGATCTCAAACTGTTAAGAAACTTTGTATCAAAGTTCATTGGTACTGTCAGATTCGGGAATGATCACTTCGCTGCTATTATGGGGTATGGAGATTATGTCAGTGGGAATATTGAAATCAGCCGTGTATACTATGTTGAAGGTCTTGGTCACAATCTCTTTTCAGTCGGTCAGTTTTGTGACGGTGACTTAGAAGTTGCATTCAGGGAGAAAACTTGTTTCGTACGTGATCTACAAGGGAACGATCTAATGTCCGGCACTCGCAGCAACAGTCTTTATACCATTTCAATGTCTGATATGATTGCTTCCTCTCCCATCTGCTTACTTTCTAAGGCCGAATCTACAAAATCATGGTTATGGCATAAACGAATGTCACATCTCAACTTCAAAACCATGACTGATCTGGCTCGACACAAATTGGTTGAAGGACTCCCCAGATTCAGATACGCTAAAGATCACCTTTGTCCTGCTTGTGAACAAGGGAAGAGCAAACGTGCACATCTTGCTTCAAAACAAGAACCCAGTACGGATCATGTTCTTCAGCTATTACATATGGATTTGTGCGGACCAATGAGAGTACAAACGATCAACGGGAAACGTTACATTCTTGTCATAGTAGACGACTTCTCAAAATGGACTTGGGTCTACTTTCTTCGTACTAAAGACCAAGCTCCATCCATGATAGTCACTTTTCTCACCAAAATTCAAGTTCAGCTTAGAAACACCGTCAGAATCGTCAGAACAGACAATGGAACTGAATTCAAGAATCAAACCCTTCGGGATTATTTTGAGAAGGTAGGTATTGTTCATCAAACATCTATTGCTCGGACTCCCGAACAAAATGGCGTGGTCGAAAGACGAAACCGTACTTTAGTGGAAGCCGCCCGCACAATGCTGATCAATGCACAACTACCAGACTATCTTTGGGCAGAGGCCGTCTCAACAGCATGTTATACCCAGAATCGATGTATGATCAACAAACGACACAATCGCACACCATATGAACTTGTCCACAAACGTAAGCCCAATGTTCAACACCTTCATGTCTTTGGTGCACTATGTTACCCGAACAACGATCGTGATGACTTTGGAAAGCTTAAAGCTAAGGCTGATGTAGGAATCTTTATTGGTTATTGTGAAAATTCTAAGGGGTTTCGGATATACAACCGTCGGACCAGAGAGATTCAAGAGACTATACACGCTAATTTTGATGAGCTCACTGATATGGCTTCTGAGCGCAACAGCTTAGGACCCGAACTTAACCGTTTAAATTTCCCAGATCGTTCAGATGCACCTTTACCTTTAACCCGTCAAGAATTGGAAACGCTGTTCACTCCACTGTTTGATGACTCTTTTGAGATTCGTGCACAAAATGTATCCACCGATTCCGCTGCTCAAACTGCCACTATTCCAGTGCCTGATACACCCGTTACTACAACTACTGTAGAAACTGATGCACCTCCAACAGATTCACCAACAGCAGATGAACAGACAGACTCCAACTCATACAATGCACCTGAAGATCTGAATCAACTTGAAGTACCCGAACCTGCAAATTACGATCCCAATGCATTCTTTAATCCGTTTGCACCGACTCCCAACCTTTCCGATATTCCAGAGTCGTCAACACGGGACTTGGAATCGACTAATGTGCAGCAGTTCCATAACCCTCACCCGTCAACACATCATTGGACACGTGATCACCCAATTGTCAACATTATTGGTCATCCCCAAGCTCCAGTGATGACTCGACAGAAACTTCACTCCGATGCCGAACACTGCATGTATGCACTCACCGTCTCTCATGCTGAACAAAAAAGCATCAAGGAAGCAATGACACATGATAATTGCATTGAGTCTATGCAAGAGGAATTCGACCAATTCAAAAGACTAGAAGTCTGGGAATTAGTTGAAAGGCCGGATGGAGTTTATGTGATTGGACTTAAATGGATATGGAAGAATAAATTGGACGCAGAAGGTTATGTCATACGCAACAAATCCCGATTGGTAGCTAAAGGTTATAGTCAAGAGGAAGGCATCGACTTTGAAGAATCTTTCGCACCCGTGGCTAGACTTGAAGCTGTACGGATTTTTCTGGCATACACTGCTCACAAAAACATGATCGTGTACCAAATGGACGTCAAAACGGCATTTCTGAATGGTCAATTACGTGAGGAGGTATACGTCAGTCAGCCGGAAGGATTTGTGGACCCAGAGCATCCGAACCATGTCTATCGACTTAAGAAGGCTCTCTACGGTCTCAAACAAGCCCCCAGGGCATGGTATGAAGAGAATGAAGAAAGCTAGTCTGAAAACAACCAAGGCATTTTAACGGGCAAGGCATGCTGCGGGAACTTCAAGAACTAGGAGAACACCACAACAACACGATGGTGATCTTCAAGTCCAAATGAAGAAGATGACAACATTGGTTGCTCAGCTCTCAGATAAAGTAAAAGAGCTAAAGCAGACAAAAGCTTAGGTTGATATGTACAAGAAAGCTGATATGAGTAAGATGATCAGAAAATACACCAATGACTACTTGGCTGAGAATCTCGTGACTACAGTATCTCCAGAGTTGTTTGAACTTCTGAGACCCATCAGAAAAGAGTTGAACACCAGGATTCAAGAAAACATCGTCAAAACGCTTCAGTAAACACCTTTCTACCTTCAAACGAACAGGCCTCATACTCAGCCTGAGGATCTAACCGTAAAACAACTGGAAACTTTGTTAGCTTCCAAACTCACTGAGAAGGAAGAAAAGACCGATGAAGAAGCAGCATTGCTTGAATCCCTAAGGGCAACCGAGTCATGCAAAGAAGCCGCTGGCAGACGCAAACGTCCTAGGAAAGACGATGATCCGGACACAGACTCATAACGTAAGAGAACCAAGTCTAGCCGCGAACCATCATCATCTAAACAACCACCAGCATCAAAGGCTTCCACCCGCAAACCGCAAAGTTCAGCATCCAAGTCTGGACCCACAGCAGCAGAAGAACCATTCATGCTTCATCACGATGATCAACAGGAGGAACCACAACCTGTATCCACTCAAACTGAATCTCCTGAACCACAAGCTAGACCATCATCAACAACTCAGACTGAAAAGTCTAAGGGAAAGAAGCAGAAGAAGCACTCCAAACGTTTCACATGGTTAGATGCTCCTGAGGTTCCTGAATCAGACTGGGTTACCACAATGATCAAAGCTCATCCACCGCTAGAAACCGAAGAACCACTCCCGGGCAACACTATACAATACGCTCAGAGTATTCTATCGGGTCTTCAGCTGGAGAAGGTGACAAAAGCTGAACTAAAGCGGATCAACAAGGAAGCTCGTGACTTTCTTAAGGCACGATCAGGAAACAAAGTAGAGTTGGACTACCATTTGCAGAACATTGCATCAGCTTTATCAGACTCCTTTGATTGGCTCAATCCGGAATGCAACTTTGATGCACATGCAAAGCACAACGAACCGTATTTCACAGACTGGACCAAACCTTTACCTCTTCAAGGCTTTGCTGAGAAGCCTAGAATCCGTATCGGTTCTTCTTCAACTACGATCTCCGCTACCTTCAACACGACATCAAAGCTTCCAAAGATCGCTACAAGTCTTCTTTACGGATTTCAGTACCAGCTGCTCGTTATGAGATTCCAAACATTGAAGAAACCGCTCCTATTTTCAGCAACTCTATTGTGGAATACAACAGAGACGCTTTGTTTGGAATTCAGAACTGGTCAGAATGATGAAAGCTCGGCTACACTCACAGACGTGAACGTACATCCGGTGATGTGAAGCACAAAGGCCGAATCGTCGCAATAATGCAAATCCTGGAAGACAAACGGTTTGATTATGTCTACATGAAGGAAATAGTGGTTAAGAGGCAAGACGAACAGCTCTACATGTTTTGTGAAGCTGATTTACCACATCTTTATCTAGATGACATAGAAGATATGTATCTAGAGAAAGTTCAAGGAAGAATGAGGGGCTTCCCAACGTCAACTCAGTACAACTTCATATCTTCCATGCTCATGTACATAAGACAACTGATCATCCGTGAACGTGTAGAAGATCTGCAGCTAGGTGTCGAAAGCTACCAGAATCACCTCAACTTGACCAAACCACAACTCATGATCGAAGAACTACATGACGCATCTCAGCTAATGATTCTCCACCAACAAAAGTTCGGGGTTACTTACCTCAACTCAAAGCATCAGCTACGGTTCATGCGGTTCGACGAGCTTCATAAGTTCTGTGATGTTACCTTGCAAAGAGTTCGTGATGGTTTAGTGGAGAGATTGACGGACGATCTGAATAAGGTGAAAGAAGGAAAGCATACTCGTTGGAATTCTAGCACTAGAATAATGGTAAAGAACTTCATCCATGCCATCGAAGAAAGGCTCAACCGGAGGGAGCAGATTAGGAGATTGGAAAGTTACATAGGGGTTCGTCCATCGTTTCCGATCCTGGCATTTCAGAGGCCCAATGCAAAGTTCACCGACTTCAATGCCTTGACTTCATCTCAGACATAAGCTTCTGGTATAACCTTTCATAATTTCAAATTCATTCTCATTTATTAAGGCTTGTGTACGTATAACAGTGCACAACCCATACCTTGTAAAGAAAGGACCTTGTGGTACGCATCAGTGCTACAATCATAAGATAAGGAGCGAAGGCTTCTTACTTTTGAGTAGAATTTATTAAACTTTTCAGATTTTCACAATTCTGCTCAAAAGACAAGTATTTCACCTCAATAAGTGTTCACAAGTTGAGGGGGAGTACTTGTACCAAAAACATCGTTTTTTAACTTCAAATCTTTGATGATAACTCCCCATAAGACTCAAAAAACATATTTTAATCAAAATCGTTTGCAAAAACAACATTTGATATGCTATTTTTGAGGGGGAGAAACAGAAAGTGATTAAAATATGATGTTCCTAGTTGTATCTCATTCGAGCTCGACTCAGAATTGACCCAAGAATTGACGAAACAAAAACCGTTAGTATTCGAAAGGATTTATCCGAGTAGATTGTACAGTTTCGAGAAACTCTTTCTAGACGTTACTTTGACGGGTCTAACTTCCTTTATGGAATGTTTACAACTTCAAGGTAGTTATTAGGGCTAGTTGTCACCTAAAAACTGACAATGCATCCCTTTAACTAAGCAACGTAACCGTGTCCCTCGGGTACATGTCTATTAAGAGTGGATCAATTCTAAAGTGCTAACTTCTCCCGCATGTGTTATTTTCCGCAAAATATTCATAAGCACATGTGGAGGGGGAGTATTTCATAAGAAAATAAAACCCTCAAAGTGTTATAAAATGTTTTTTTTCACAAACACTTTGAGAGATTTTCAAATGAATGGTTTCAAAAGGCATCACTAGGATAGTCATGGAGTTATAAGGTGACTAAGGTTAGGAATAACCGTCCTATGATCCGCCTAAACCGGAGGGATCTACCCAAGGACATCACCAATAGTTAGTATTTAGAAGTCCTTAGGTATGATTCGAAAAAGGAGAAATGAATGAAACGGAGAAAGAAGGGGTTGAAGAATTAAAAAGAAACGTTATGAAAAGGGTGAAAAGAAATGAGCCCTCCAAATTATTCAACCTTAGGGCAGACACCGGGTTCAATTCATATGCTACTGGTTGTTGCTAAGGCGACACCGGTATTGAAGATAAAAGACGTCATGGACCCAGTGACGCATGCACCTTAACCTTCTAGCCACTCGGGTATCTCTCAAAAGATACTTGTTTCATTCTCACGGGGAACCGTTGTAATCTATCGACCTTCTATTTAGAGTTGGTTGATATTGAAACAGGAGACCCTGCCCCAATCTCCGCATAGGAAACCATAAGTTGCACTAATTGAGTCTAGAGCCACGAGATACATCAAAGATCTCTTAGGTACACTTAGTAATCTTACATTGGTTGTTCTACATCAATGGACACCAATTGTAAATTATCGAGTCCTTCGCAGATCTTAGCAATCTGCCTAGAACGTTCATGAGGGATTTACTTAGGTATTTCTCGAATGATTGAACGGAAATCCTGCCAGGGTCAACATCAAACAGCCCTGACAGCAGGTCACTTCGGTAATTCCTCGTGGGTTACGCTTAGTGTTTATGATGGCTTCAAACGGTCTACAGTCGTGGGGTGATCTCCAGCGACTCACCTAATCGTGGGTGTACTTAGTTGTGCCCGTGTAAGCTCCTTAGGGGGTATCCGATTAGGAACGGCCTTGGCGCGAATTAGAAGGAGTCTTCACACTATGCTGTTGACGAATTCTAGTTCAAACCTGTAAGTACCGGTTGTATTATTGCTAACTGTTTTATTTCAGGTACAAATGCCATCTTGAACACCAACTTCCACGTGCTCATACATACATATCAATGCCAATGAAAGCTCGATGCAACATCACAGTCTAAAGAAAAGATTCTACGACAACAATCATGAATTTTCAACAACAAAGACAAAGAGCTACGAATGCATAACTACAACACAGTCAAAGATGTATGAGCATGTCGGAACGGAGCGAATCCATTGGAGATACTGAAAGTGACGTATGGCGGATTACAACATCATCTCTCATTTTCACATCAACAAAGACAAAGAACAAAGAACGATGAGTCACTTCTACTACAATCATTTTGAAGACGTCTAAAGCTACAAATGTCAACAGTTAAAGTCCAAAGACAAAGACGTCAAGCAACCTCGATGACCGTGACGAACATCTATCCTTCAACAATCCTTCATGACCGATCCTTAGGGGGAGATTGTTAGGATCATAGTTTTCAACTATTCAGTCAAGTCTCGGTCATTTCAGTCAATGTAATAGGTTGCTAGAATTATCATAATTAGATACGTTATTTAGTTACTTGTATGGTTTAATGTTTAAGTCTAATAAAATGTCCAATGGGCCTTAAAGCCCACGACATAGTAAGATAGGGAAGAAGGGAATGTTGCCCTACTCTTCTCCTATAAATAGGACATCAACTCTTCATTGTAAAATGTTGGTTAATTTCATATCTTAAGAAAACTCTTGCTCTTTCATCTTTCATATTGTTATTAATCAACCAAGTCTAATCCTCATCTCATTTCTCTTGTAAGAATACTTGTGTTTACTAATATGGTGACCTAACAAGTTCTTTAAAGCTTTCAAAAGAAAAAAATAAATAAAAAAATAAAAAAATAATTTTGCAAAAATAGTGGACAGGGGGATTCGAACCCCTGACCTCATGCACAGCCTACACCCCCATACCACTCTCCACTACCATAAGTCAACCTAGGGATTTCTCATATCCTTTTGCAACTTTAATTCTTTTAGTACCTTTTTCCTTTTACAAGCTTATGAACTGCTTAGCTTATTGACTAGCTTTTCCATGGAGCTTTTGCATTTTTTATATTTTTCCTACATTTCTGTTATAATTTCAGACTTTTAGAAAATTTTAATATTTTTCTCTTTTCATTTACTATTTTTCTAAGATTTATTTCTTTTTAATAGTTTTTAAAACATAAAAAAATAATAATAAATAAAAACTAAGAAAAAAAAATATTTTTCTTTTTCTTAAAATTTTCTTTTCACATTTAGAATGTAGAAAAATCATTTTCACGGCCATAGGATTAGTATAGCTTAGATTTCACTTTTATTTTTGTGCACGTACGTAGTTTTTAAATTTCTCGCAGGTTTTTTAGATTAGGTCACGTTTTTAGTTTATACTTCTTTTCGTTATTGTTTTTAGTGTTTTTTTTATATAAGCTTTTCATTATCAATTTACTTTTCATAGTCATAATTTCCCTCATATTCATTTTCATTCACGACACGAATCACACGACTTGAATCACTATTCCATTCAACCTTCGCTGGGACACGACCCGGGGAAATACTTGCCCTAGTATTTCTTAGGTAAAATATACTATACTAAAACGATCACACCAAACATCATCAGAGTTAATGATGTTTGATGGTGATGAGGTGTTAGTAGTCATGGTTGTGCAAAGGTACTGTTTATCACCAACAGTACATTGAACACGATGAGCAGTACTTTTGGTGGAAGTACTGCTTCTGTTTTCAGAAGACACAAAAGCAATGTTATGAGCTTTTGAATTTATTTGACCATTCATCTCATGCTCATACACTTTTAAGTTATTGTAGAGATTATCAAAGTCCATAGAATCCAAACCAGGTTGTCCTCTGATCATAGTAGCAACCACATGCTACACAGATGGCAAACTTCTTAGGAACTTCAAGTTTGCATCTTCAACAGACACCTCTGCTCCATATAACTCTAGCATACTGAGAAGATTTTGGAATCTGTCATAGGCAGCATCAAGACCTTCTCTTTCACCAACAGTGAATGTTTCAAATTGTTACTTCAATAAGTTCCTATGCATCTTCTTTGAAGCATCATTACCTCCAAATCTTGTCTTGATAGCAGCCCATAATTGCTTTGCATCCTTAGCATCATGAAACTTGAGTAGGTGACCATCAGGAATAGCAGACAACAGTATGTTGAGAGCCTTGTCTTGATTCCTCTTTGTTGCTGCTGGTAAGGTAGGTTTAGGTGGTTCAGGTTGTCCAGGAACTTTCACAGGTTCTTCAAGAACAACATTACCATTGACAATCACATCCCATAAAGCATGGTCTGTGATAGCAATGTACTGCCTCATCTTCATGCTCTAGAGATCATACTCTCCCTTCTTGATGATAGGAATTCTGAGTGAGGTGATGGATGGGATTGTTGCAGCTTCAGTCGTCACCTTCATGAAGCTATCGTTCGATACATTCTCATCTGATCAGTGCAATTCTTTGTCCGCGGATGAAATATCCACCTGATCCTACGTCTTCCTGTGAATATCTTTTAAGGGGATACAATTATCATTTCTTACGTTCGGTATGTGCCTCTTTGGATATGAATTTTGTGTGATGTGCCTTCTCTGTGGAAACTGAAATCATCTTCGAATCGTTAAGATCAAGTATTGAGAAAAACAAGATCATTCTGTTTGTTGAAAATCTCCTAAAGTCTGAATTTGTGCGAGTTAAACTACTCCTTTTTCTGTTCGTAGTTGGGTGTACCTTCGTTTTACTTTCACCACCTTACCTTTTACATTTTCGAGAACGAAAATTCTTTTGAAGGGGAGATAGTTGTAAAACCCACGTTTTCATAACGTGTTTAAATTTACCAATTTACCCCTATTGAATTAAAACACTTAAATAATTACAAATTACAACATATGAGGTATGACAAACTTTGTAAACTTAATTTATACTTAAAGTTACCTAAAAAAGTTTATAAATTCATTTTTTTACATTTATTTAAGTGTTACACTATTTTAAGTAATTTTAAAGTGTATTTTAAATATTTAATAATGAGATTTGACCAAGATAATTATGGAAATACCTTTCCTAACAGAAATTTCGACTCATTAGCATCAATTGTACCATAATTCATGGGATATCAAATCCCTATAAGTCGACTTTCATTCCTTTTATTTTAAACATAAGTCAAAAACCCTTAAAACACAACTAAATTCTCCATTCGGCTCTATTTAATTTTTCACAAGGCTTTGGTATTTTTCCTGAGTTCATTTGAGTTGGAATAAGGTTAAAAAAATTGGTGTTCGAATTCTTGAAGCTTTGTTTGATTGGTGCGAATTATTCTTGTTTTTCATTCTAGCCGAGAGGTAAAATAATTCTACAACTCATTCGCTGGTTCTAAAAATTATATGGCATTTTTATTATGTTCTTTACATCACATATAATCCTAAAAAAATATTGGTTTTGATCCATGCATGTTAAATAGGCCGTATGGAATCTAATCTTTTATAAAATCTAAATTTGTATAAAATTATATACGGTTAGATTTTAATTTTGTGAACCTCAAACATATTTTTACAATATGTATTATGATATGAGTAACCTGTAAAAATTGAATTGGAATTATTTGAGGCTTAGAATCATGGTTGTTAATTATTTTGTTAATATTTGTAATCGGCTAATAATTAAATAAGTGTAAACAATGATAATATTTGTAATCGGATAATAATTAAATAAGTGTATTTTGATGAAAAATTAATGTGTTTAAGGTTTGGCTATGATTACTTAATGATTTGTGGAATTAGGTTTTTGTTTGTGTAATTTATTTAATTAACGAATTGTGTTTAAATTATGGAGGGGCTGTTTTGTAATTTTGAAAACTTAAGGGTTAGGTTGGAAATATCTATAAGACCAGGTGTGAATAGTTAAAATTGGTGTAAGAGTTGAATATGCATGTTTTGTAATTAAAAGGGATTAAAACGTAATTATATATAATTATTTAATTCGACTTGTAATTATTTAAAATAGAGAAACTATTTTTTAAAATTATGAAAACTGATGTATATTTCGTAAATAATTATGTTGAGGGGCTAAGGGTATAAATTTGTGTTAGGATCATAGTTTTCAACTATTCACTCAAGTCTCGGTCATTTCAGTCAATGTAATAGGTTGCTAGAATTATCACTTTTATCTTAATTATGTTAGTTACTTGTATGGTTATAATAGAGTCCAATAAATGTCCAATGGGCCATAAAAGCCCACGAATTAGTAAGATAGGAAGGAAGGGAGTGTTGCCCTATCCNACTCACGGGTCGTTAAGTCCCAACGAGATTGAAATTGTGTTTTGGAAACGTTCTGAGAATGAGTGATTTGGGAATAGTAGCCAGATAATGATTTGGATTGATTTTACACTATTGATAATGATATATATAACAGATATAAACAATTACTGAAAGTCAGATAATCTAAAAATGCAAATGCGTGCTGGAAAAGTGGGAATTACACAAAAATAAACTACATGGGGTGAAAATGACTTTTTTACAAACTTAAAATTAAAAGAAAATTTATAAAAAAGAAAAATATTTTTCTGATTATTTTATTATTTAATATTAATTAAAAACTATTTAATACTTATAAATAATATCTAAATTAAACTAAATATAATAATAAATAAAACTAAGAAACTGAAAATTTATTTTTAAAAACTCTAAAATAACTTAAAAATATTATAAAAACTAAAAATATGTATTTTTGTCTTTTTCTGAATTTAATATTAATTAATTACTAATTACTTATTAATTAACTAATTAATTAATTTAAATTACTAATAATACTAAAAATGACTTAGAAAATTATGAAATATTTTATAAAACTAATTAACTAATACAGGAAACCTAAAAAATTAAAAAAAGTTTATAAAAACTATTATTACACTATTTTATTAATTATTTACTTAATTACTAATTAAGAACTATTTAAACTAATTTAATTAAGATAAATAGCAAATGAACAGTAATAATTATGAAAATATTTTCTAAAAATACTTAATAATTAATAAGACCTAGAAAAAATATAAAAATAAACCAGAGATTAAAAATAAATAGAAATGGATTTTCTGTTTTATTTTTTAATTAAAACTATTTTAACTATTATTAATTATTATAAATACTAAATAAAAAGATAAAAATCTAAGAAAATTATTAGAAATACTACAAGTGAACAGGAACTTATGAAAATTATAAAAATGAAAATTGCTTTTTGAAAAAGCTGAGCAATAAGCCAAATGGCTTAAATAGAAGCTATCACTTTCTTAAAAGTGATGATTTTTGGAATTTTCTTTTTGAGAAATGTTTATATACTGAAATTATGGAACTTTAATAAAGACAAAAATTTTAAAACTAAAAAATAAGCAGTTTGCACCCCTAATAGCTTAACAGAAGGTATTTTGGATTTTTGTAAATGCAAAAGCTCTTAATAAGCTCTACAGTACAAACAAGCTATAAAATAAGATGCAAACAACTTATGTAATCACAAAATAAGCCAAAGAGATAAGAAAAACGCACTGGATAAGCTAAAACAATAAAATAAGCAATTCCAAATTTCCACAGACAAAACAGACCTTGGGGGCTATCTTGCAAGCCTTGTGGGGCCCACAGAGGTGGTCAAAGGTCCAAGTAAGCTTTTGACCCAATAAGCTGAGCTTATGGGCTTTCCAAAAAGCTCAAGCTCACACTGTGGGGTCCACAAATGAGCTTTTGAGGAGCTTGTGAAAATATGGGTATACACTGACTAGGCAGTGTAGACAGTAAAATTGGACAAACAAAAGGCTAAGAGCAGACCTATTGAGTAAGCTAAAAAGCAAAAAATAAGCCTAGGACTTAAAAGTATGGTTGATAAGCTTTCCAAAAAGCTAAATCTCAAAGGGTGGGGCCCACTAATGAGTATTGTGCAACCTGTGAAGTAGGGTGTGCACACTGGGTGATGTGTGGTACAGGGGAGGTCACAGGCCAATAAGGCAACTTTGAGCTTAATTTTAGATAAGCAAATGGTTTTCAAATGAAGAATTTCTTTTTGAAATATGTTAACAAGCAACAAAAGACCCTAGAAACACAACCCTTATCTATTTCCAATCCAAATCAAACACTGTGGATGCTTAAGAAAGTTTGACCATTTTTTACAGATGAAAACTTTGACTTTGTGAGATTTATGAACAAGATTGACTTTGATGTACTTTGGACAGATCCCAGATGTCTTGAAAAGTTGTTATAAGTTAGAATGAAACTAAATTGAGCTAAATTACCAACTAATATAATGATTTGATGAAAGATTGACCCTAAAATCCTAACTGTGAAACTAATAAATGAGATTAAAAGAGATTTGACTTTTTTACTAAATAACCTAAGGTTTTATGACTAAACTGAGATAAAAATGCTCAGGGAAACATGTATCAGCAAAGATGATCAACAAAAACCTACAATTACACAGTTTACAAACTAGAACTAAACACTCCTATATATAAGATGATTTTTGATTTTCAGAGCAAATGATTCAATGAGACCTTAGCACAGGTTCCAAAGCTTATATTATGATGTAATGAGTCAGTTTAAGTACCAAAATGCAGATGTCAACCACAAAAGTTCATGAATCCATTTTTTACTATTCTGAGTGTGAGATTAAGAAAATGCACCAAGGGTTGTTCTATTGAGCAAATTAGCAATCCTAAGTACTAATCCTTACTTAAATACACACAATGAACATACAAATCAAAGATAAGCA
>LBNU01023429.1:12825-36378 GCA_014162995.1 Artemisia annua
CGTGAAAAATCTGACGAAAACGTGAAAAAACGAACGAAAACGTGAAAAATCTGACGAAAACGTGAAGAAACAGACGAAAACGTAAAAAAAAAAAGTACGAAAACGTAAAAAAACGGACGAAAACGTGAAAAATCTGACGAAAACGTGAAAAAACAGATGAAAACGTGAAAAAACGGACGAAAACGAAAAAAATCGGACGAAAACGTGAAAAACCGGATGAAAACGTGAAAAACCGAGCGAAAACGTAAAAAAACTGATAAAAATGTAAAAAGGCTGACGAAAATGTAAAAGGACGGACGAAAATGTATTAAATCGGACGAAAATACTATAATTTAGTGGGTCGACCTGACCCAAACCGTCTGACCCATGACCCGTTAGACCCATTTTTAAAACATGACCCATTTGACCCATGACCCATTTGACCCATGACCCAAATATATTATAGTAACATGAGTCTTCAATCTCTCTTATCGAGTAAGAGGCAGTAAGACAAGTCTCCCACCTCTTACTGAGTAAGATGTTATATGTCTAACTGGGTCTGACTCAAAAGAAAAAAACAAACAAGCAAAACGTCTGTCCACCTCTTTCTTGTAAGAGTAAGAGGGAGTAAGAGGGCTAGTAAGACATTTTTTAAAAAAACAAACTCAGCCTAAGTACTTTCAACTTTACACTTCCGGCCTTTTTCTCAACATTGCACTTCAGCCTTTTCTCATTTTAAATCTTCACATACCATTTTTCATTTTGTGTGATTAGGTACACAATTTACACTAGCCATTTTTTTGTGATTAAGTGACACAATAAACAACTTGTCATCATTATACAATATACACATATAATTTCAATCCTGAAAGTCATATAAAAATGATTGTTACATATCAGTATATCATTTTAATACAAGAAAATAGAATAGTAGCAAAGCAAAGTCAAACAATACACTTGCTACCAAGATAAGGACCGTTGATGTTACAAGTTTTTAATATAAGGACGGTTCACGCAAAAAATAAAGCCGAGGGACGAAATTACTGATTTTGATATAATCACAGGGACGAACGGTATTTATAAAATTTAACGAGTCAAAAGTAACGGAACAAATTCGTGGCTAAAAGTGGGGTAAGCAAGGTTAGGGGTAGGTATAACAATGATTGGCTAAAGATTCCAGGTATTTAGGAAACCCTTCCTCAAAAGTCAAACGTGCTTTATAGGTTTTTTGTAATCATGTTCCAGACAATCAACACAAGTACAAGCTCTGAATTCACCATAGAAGAAGCCACTGTCAACGAAATCCAAACAGCTTTTATTAACCACAAACTAACTTCCAAAGAACTAGTTCATTTCTACATCAACCAGATAGAAAAGCTTAATCCAACATACAAAGCAGTTATCGAAATAAACCCGGATGCACTTGATCAAGCTGAAAAAGCTGATCAAGAGCGAAAAGCTAATAACCCAAAGGCACGTCTTGGTTTGCATGGTATTCCAGTTTTGATCAAGGATAATATTGCAACTAAAGATAAGCTTAACACGACTGCAGGTTCTTACGCGCTTCTTGACTCAGTAGTGAGACGAGATGCTGGTGTGGTTAAGAAGCTGAGAGAGTCGGGTGCGATTATACTTGGTAAAGCAAGCTTGAGTGAATGGGCTTATTTTAGAAGCTCATCAGCACCTAGTGGTTGGAATGCTAGAACTAAACAAGCAGTTGTAAGTTACTGTAGCGCATTTGATGTTTCTTAGGTGTTTGTGTTTGTGTATGTGTTTATGCCTTGATGAAATTTAAAATTGTGAATGGGTTTATGGATCCGGCCAGAAAGAGAAATGATAGAGAGACCTAAACTTACGCCTAATTTTAGGCCTAAAACTAAGTGGCATCATCCTGATGGCTGCAGACATAGACCCACTTATTTTACAACCCATTATGATGATGACACGTGGGTTTAGGTCTAAAATTAGGCCTAAGTTTAGGTCCCTCTCATTTCTCGGCCAGAAAATGAAAGAAAAGCAAACCCGTAGATTGAATTTGATGTGATTGGTAGATGGAGTAGGCTTTGGGCTGTTATACGAGCTTGTACCTAACTTGTAGCTTTTCCTGAACCACCACCAAATGGCCTAGCATTAAGGTCAAGGGTTCAAACCTCGGTAGGTGTGTGGACATTTTGGGGTGGCCAAGGAGGGGTCGGAAACGGTCCCTGGTGAGGCCATGTACATCTGAGTTAAAAAAGGCTCGCCCTCCCCAGGTGACTTGAAAAGGGAAAACCTCGATCGTTTTTCTAGGCTTTCGTGGTTTTGTAGATATTATAGCTATGATTTTCAATTTTTCATGTATGCATCACTTTTCAGTACTTTCGGTTAATTACAGATAATGAATAGTATAAAGACAAAAAATGGATATTCACATACCGACCTAAGCGTTCAAGGTATATAGGAAACCCTATAAGAAAGTTGAAAGAGTCGGGTGTGATTATACGTGGGAAGCAAGCTTGAGTGCATGGGCTTATTTTAGAAGCTCATTAGCTCCTAGTGGTTGTGTTTCTGCACTCCAAGCAGTTGTAAGTTGCTGTATTTGATGTTTTTTAGGTGATTCTTTTATGCACTCCAAGTGTTTGTGTTTCTGCCCTGACTATAATTGAAAATGTAAGAATGGATTTATGGAGCTGACCCGCAAATTGGAAGGAACTCGTAGAAGGATTTTGATGTAGGTAGATGAGTAGGCTTTGGCTGTAATACGAGTTTGTACCTAACTTGTAGCGTTTCGTGGTTATAGATTTGGTTTTCATGTTTGCAACACTTTTCAGTACTTTCGGTTAATGACAGATAGGAGATTCATCCTGCGATTGGGCGTAGGTAGATCTTCTTGTGATCGGCTGAAGCATGTTAAATCTTTGTGTTCGTGATTGTTTTGCTCTTCTGTTTTGTGCAGAACCCATATTTAGCAACGATGGGTCCATGTGGTTCAAGCACTGGATCAGCTATAGCAGTTGCTACAAATATGGTGACAGTATCATTGGGTACGGAGACTAATGGATCGATCCTATGTCCTTCAAATGCCTGCTCGGTTGTTGGGATTAAACCCACTGTAGGCCTCACAAGCCGATCTGGAGTCATTCCCATTTCCCCTAGGCAAGATACGGTTGGGTAGGCCTAACATTTTTGTTAATATTATTTTATCCTTGTCTTTTTTTAGTGCCTAATGGTGTAATTTTGTTATCTGCCAATATAGGCCAATATGTAGGACGGTAACAGATGCTGTGTATGTACTTGATGCCATTGTGGGTTTTGATGAATATGATGTAGAGGCAACCCAAAATGCTTTAAAGTATATTCCTGAGGATGGTTACCTGAAGCATTTAAATTCCCATGGACTCGAGGGGAAGAGGTTAGGGGTAATGAGGGCTTATCCCTATTTCGGATTTGGTAATGACACTAAAACTTTAAATAAGTTTGAGAAACATTTTGCAATATTACGGTAAGCATTCATATACACATAACACTGTTCTCGGATATATAATATTGATCTAACATTCTTATATAGTATTTTTCTAACATTCTTATGCGTTAACATTGTGGAAAACAAGCCAAGCTGGTGCTACACTGATAGAGAATCTAGAAATTAACAACTTCAGTCATATTATTTCTCTTTTTAAAGGAGAGTCTCTATTACTATCGGCAGAATTCAAGATAGCTATAAATGACTATTTAAAGGAACTGGTGGATTCGCCAGTGAGATCCTTAGCAGATGTAATAACCTTCAACAACAAATTTGCAAATTTAGTAAGTAAAATCACACCTTTTCACAAAATGATCGTTAATGATCCATAATGTAGGTTCAACTTTTCACTAGAAAAAACACATTTGTAATGTATTGTAGGAATTGCTCGAACAATACCCTCAAGATTTGTTTTTGGAAGCCGAGAACACCAATGGTATAGGCAAGTTAGAGGAGGAAGCATTGATGAATCTGACAAAAGCATCAAAAGATGGATTTGAGAAGTTAATGAAAGAAAACAAATTGGATGCACTAGTGATGCCATATTCACATGGTTCTACGGTTCTCGCAATTGGGGGATATCCCGGAATCATTGTTCCAGCTGGCTATGATGAAAATGGGGGTCCTTATGGTATTTGTTTCGGAGGTTTAAAGGGTTCAGAGCCAACATTGATAGAGATTGCTTATGGCTTTGAACAAGCTACCAAGTTCAGAAAGCCACCTCCAGTCAAGGAATAATTGTAATCATAATGCATACAGCATACACATAACATATTAACATTTCTATATACAACTTCTAATATGGTATCTCCTTATGTTTTTTGCTCAATAATATATATTGATCATGTACTTTGACTGCAGCCAGAACAAAGCATTGTTGGCATTTAATCTGGTAAATAACTTTGAACGATTTGTTGTTTGTACTTTGTTTGAATGGAAATTAAAGTTATTATTAATTCAGTCTACAAGACAAACAATTTTTGAAACAATCACCTCTCTTCTTTCTTTGTTTTCTTTCAAGCCTGCATCTAATTCTAAACCAAACTAAGTACCAAACAGTACCTTAGTACTTCAAAAACAAGCTAGGGGTAGCAAATTATTCGTAGTTTTGTATCCACAATTGTTCAAAAACAAATAAAAGAAACATGTGTACTGATAGGGGGTGTTCGCGTAAGTTTATTTTTTGGCTTATAAGCTTATCTGATTTCGGTTTATGTTTAACAAGCTTAGTTTTTTCTGACTTATTTTGAAACTTATGCGTTTATCCGTATATATAAGTTTGTTATACTATAATAAGTTCACATAAGCCTCATAATAAACATACATATAAGTCAAAATCAGATAAGTAAGCTCGTAAGCTCAAAGATAAGATTAAACAGGCACCCCTTATAAACGATCAGGTCTTGAAGTCATAGCTTTGATTGGTTAGGAAGTTATACCTACACAAGCGAGAAGGGAGAAAATGAGAAAGAAACTATTATTGTGGTTTAACGAAAGAAAAAAAATGTCAAACGGCCACCCCACATTTACATTAGATACTTTATTGTTATGTGTCATTGTGTGTCAACCTAGTAACCTACCAATGTGAAATGTGAGTCATTTTCAATAGACTACTTTCTGTGTCTCAAATTACTAGTTCACGTTTCTTTTTTAAGATATTATGATTTAATTATTCACTATTGATTATAGATCCGATTTAATTATCCACTATTAAAAATGGATAAGGAAATTTGATCGAGATTACCGTATTACTCTTGCTTGAAATTATTATTACAAACTTTAAAAAAGTCATTAATTAGTCAAGTGTAAAAGTGTTATTTTGCTAAAAATATAGTAAGAAAGAAAAAACAATAATAATTATGTTTTTCCGTCGATGAACAATATTTTTAAGAGAAGGGAGTAAAAATAGCATTTACTACAAAACTTGCTAGCAGACTAGAGAAGTAAGAATAACCATATAATTTGATAAACTAACTAAAGGAATGTCATACCCACTCCTTCAACATTTCTACATATATTTAACACTCATTTACGCACCCACATACACACACACACAAAATTAAGATGATAAAGCCATGCATAGCCTTTATACTCTGCTCAATGATGCTCTTAGCCATACCTTTGGTTCATAGCATTGATCAAGACCCGTTAGCCGTAGAAGAATGGTTCAAGAACCTACCAAACATGACCCCGAAAACCACTCACCTTCACTTCTATCTGCATGACCAAGTAAGTGGCAACAGCCCCACAGCCTTGAGAGTTGCTCAATCCAGCATCACCTCTACTTCTCCCACCTCTTTTGGGTTCATTGCCATGGCCGATGACAAGCTCACCTCTGGACCCGAACCCAACTCTACTGTCGTGGGTCAAGCACAAGGCATCTATGGTTCGGCTTGTTTAGAAGAGGCTGCTTTGCTAATGACCATGAACTTGGTTTTTAATTGGCCACAATACAATGGTAGTACTTTAAGTCTGTTGGGGCGGAATGCGCCTTATCATCCATACCGTGAGATGCCAATCGTTGGTGGATCTGGGGTTTTTAGAATGGCAAAGGGTATCGCCACCGCAAAAACTTATGAATTTAATACTACATCTGGTGATGCAATAGTCGAATACAATGTTATAGTTGTACATTATTAAGTTATGTTTCTTATTATTGAGTTCAAATTTATCTTTCTTGTCTGTGTCGCATTAGTTAAGTTTTTAAGTAACAGCAAAGTTTGACATTTTTTAAAAATTTTAAGTTTTAAGAAATTTAAAACCAAACTACATACCAAGCAGTACCTTAGTACTTCCAAAGCAAGCTAGTGGTAGCAAATTATTCGTAGTTTTGCATCCATAATTGTTCAAAAACAAATAAAAGAAACATGTGTACTGATAAGGAGTGTTTGTGTATAGTAAGTTTATTTTTTTGGCTTATGAGCTTATCTGATTTCGGTTTAATTATGTTTAATCAGTTTTTTTTTCTGGCTTATTTTTGAAACTTATGGGTTTATCCGTTTATATAAGTTTGTTATACTATAATATAAGTTCACATAAGCCTCATAATAAACATACATATAAGTCAAAATCAGATAAGCTCGTAAGCTCAAAGATAAGATTAAACAGGCACCCCTTATAAACGATCGAGTCTTGAAGTCACAGCTTTGATTGGTTAGCAAGTTATACCTACACAATAAGCGAGACGGGAGAAACCGAGAAACTGAGAAAGAAACTAGTTTTGTGGTTTAACGAACTAAAAAAAATGTCAAAACGGTCACCCCACATATATATTAAATACTTTATTGGTAAGTGTCATTGTGTGTCGACCTANCATCACCTCTACTTCTCCCACCTCTTTTGGGTTCATTGCCATGGCCGATGACAAGCTCACCTCTGGACCCGAACCCAACTCTACTGTCGTGGGTCAAGCACAAGGCATCTATGGTTCGGCTTGTTTAGAAGAGGCTGCTTTGCTAATGACCATGAACTTGGTTTTTAATGGACCAGAATACAATGGTAGTACTTTAAGTCTGTTGGGGCGGAATGCGCCTTATCATCCATACCGTGAGATGCCAATCGTTGGTGGATCTGGGGTTTTTAGGATGGCAAAGGGTATCGCCACCGCAAAAACTTATGAATTTAATACATCTGGTGATGCAATAGTGGAATACAATGTTATGGTTTTGCATTATTAAGTTATGTTTCTTATTAATGAGTTCAAATTTATCTTTCTTGTATGTGTCGCATTTATATACAGTATTATACATACAAGACAATTATCCGTGCACAGAGTACTTTAGTCAAACAATATTATAAGCTTCTTAAGGCTTTAAGCAAAGTTTGGTATTTTTTCTTTATATTTAGTAAAGATATTCAAAATATATTATCACGTATTTCATCTATTTTCGTTGAAGGGCTGTATCAGCTAGAAGTATGTACTGCGCACCTCAAAACAATCACATGAATTTGTGCCATGTAGTATAAACTTGGTTTGATAACAATCAACCTGCTTGGTATACTTTGCTACCTTGTTAAGTAAAGGAACAGTTGAACCAATTGTCCAAAATGTTACTTAAGTTGTCTACCTAACAGTTAGTTGTTCAACAGTGTTGCTCAATTTTTTAGCCAGCCAATAAGGACTTTGAGCTCTTAGGCTAAGCCCGGCAGTGACCATGAGCGACCTTTATTTTACCTGTCACATCAGCTTTCTATCTCTGGCGACCTACAGACGACTTTTTACCACAACAGGGAACCTTCATTTTTATTTTTATTTTCAACTAACAAAATTTAATTCATTACATTCTTTTTTCTTTTCCTTCTTTTATAAAAGACCAATTTGCAAATAATATATACAAAAAATTACAAAACTAAAATTAAAAAATAAAAAATAAATAAATAAAAAATAAAAATGAACAAATTTATACTTCATCTTCAACCCACATATACTGAAAACATACACACACACTTAAGACATTGAAACACACACACAAGTGGTAAATTAAATAGTTGTGTTTGTGTTATTTGGGTCGAGTAGACGATCAAAACACACAAAAAATCGCCCCCGACCGACGCCGACCAAGAACCCACATCAGTGGCGATCGACGACCGAGTCGGTCAACTGATCGAACGACCCACTTACTGCGCTTAGCATTATACAACAGCTTTTGGATGGTTGCTTAAATAGTAAAACTATGAAATAGCATGCAACAAAATTCAATATCAACCCACAACCACATTCCCAAAAAAGCCATAAACTTGTAAGCCAAACAAATTATGCATACTACAAAAAAGAAGTCCTGCCCATGTAACCAAATCAAGACCCTTGCGAGTTATAGTCATTATACGTATAATACAATAGCTAAGCTTGGTCCCAACTCTAACCATAACATCTCTATATCGAGAAGAAGAAATCAACGATAAAAATGAAACCACAAAAAAGGAAAACCAGCTGCATAGTGATTACTCCAAATCTAGGTCTAGCGCTACAGTCTTTGTGCATTTACCTACTCTTTCCCAGTATTGCAAAACATTTCCACCTTCATTTTGACAATTATTTCAGAGACCGGCCAATCTGCAAGAAACTATGTCACATTATCATAAAGAATGTATATGCAACGCTACTATATCCAACATAAATATTGTACAAAAGAATTGATACAGATAATTTGAAGAGAAGCATTTTGATATTAGCCAATACCTCTAAGCAATAACAAAATATCTTGTTAGATTTAAATCAATAAAATCTAACATAAAGAATGTATATGCAACGCTACTATATCCAACATAGATACTTTCACATGATTATAACAGGACAGAGGGGTCAATCTATTGCTCCAGAAGTAGAATGATGTAAAATTAAGACGATATCTCAAAATAAAATTGTAGCAACTTTCAAATTATCATCCTATCATAGTTAACATGACGTAATCCGGTTCCGGTCTTTGTGCATTTACTGTGGTATATCCAAAGGAAAAGCTAGTTTTGGTTAAAACACCAAAATAGAACTAAAAGTTACATTGGGCCACGAAAGCAAAGTATAGAATTTCTTTCGTAAAACAATACAGCATGATAGGAAAAATTCATTCAGCTCACAAAGATGTGCATTGGAAAATTCAAAAGTCCAAAACAGAGTAACCACCCAGAAAATTGATTAAAAATGATGAATTAATATACAAAACAAAGTCCTGTTCGGCAAGTAAAACCCCAGAACCCAATTCACCCAATTATTTCAACTTTGGAAAAAGGTTATCTACCTACTTGATCTAATACACACATGTCCAATTCTCTCCTAGGTTCTCTGGTGAAAAAAAATATCCATCTGAAGAGATGCGCATGTACCCATGCTAATAAGTAATAACTGCATCCTGCTATCATTACCACCAAGATGACACTATATTAAAATCAAAACTACTGAGGTTCCACTTATTTTGGTCATTCAAACTTTTAGTTTATAGGTCACATGCAGATGGTGTAAAAATGACAGGTGGACACTTAACTTGGTTAAGTGACGATGTAAATCAGAGATGAACACAAAATGATGAAAGGGCTCATGTGCTAAATAGAGATCTATCAATCCATTACAAGATTGAGGCTGCTCAAAACCAACAAAAACTAACAGGCAAACTTAGATAACTCTTAACATGTAACAGCAAATGAAAATAAAGCAAGTATATGAAACTTCTACTCACATGTTGAGCATCAACCGGTTGCAATCCTGCAGCGTATACCACAGAACTTTCTTCAATCTCCAAACAATGGTGCCAAATACACGAAATTAATATCCTGAATCCCGAGCCTGATAATACCCAATTAGTTTACTGACAAGTGGAACCAATGCAGCTAATGCAATTTGAAGCTGGTCTGAGCTATTCAGACGAACACTAACTTGTCCCGACCCCTTGTTATTTAAATTCACACGGCCGATTAGGTTTGTAGTTCGACCAATAGGAATCTGGGACTGAGCGTTCCACCCAAGTGCAAGATCTCCATGCCAATCCATAACTGACAGTCCAATAGTTGACAAAAATCGACCCAAAGGAAAATCCTTATCTCTTAACGTAGCCTCCAAGCTGCCTCCATAAGCCACATCACCACGACCAATAACCGCCCCTCCTGCCACCACCAACTCTCCTCGTTTATTAATCATTAACTTGTCCTCGAACTTCACACCACCTGTTAAGGTGTCACCAAAGTAAGTAGCCGAAATACCAGCCGATGCTTTGTTTTTCCTGTAATTAATGAATCGAGTTTCGCTACGTAGAGAATAAGACATTTCTTTTCCAACAGTTTGCATATCAAAAGCTACAGTTGTTGATTTCGATTTCCCATGTTTCATTGCACTTGATACCTCCATTTGTAGATTAGCATCTTTTTTATCTTTGGTAACCTGACCAGAAAATGACACGGGTATCTTTTCTTTGAGTGCAAGCAAGTGTTCCACGTTAATTCCTTCATAACCAACATCATGGTCCCAACCGTGTGGATCGAGGACTGGTCTAATGAGCCACTGGTTAGCAGAATCCAGAGCTCTATACCGGTGGGTAGGATTATCTGCATCAAACAAAGCAGGTAAAGTCATATCCTGAACGGCAACAGGAACTGTTGCAGCAGCGTTACTGTCTTCGTCTACATTATTATCAGTAAGTTCAGCCGGGAAGTTCTTAGCTGCTTCTGCCATTTTCTTCATCATCTTCCTTCGTTTCTTTTCTTCCTTCAACTGTTTCTTCATGAAAAGCTTCTCTCTGTATTCCAATTCATCATAATACGACTTCTTCTGTGCCTTACTAAGCTTTGACACTTGGGCATTAGTCAACCGTTTAAATGGTGGCAATTCATCATATTCTGACGATTCTTCATCCGACGACTCATCCATGTCATCATCTAACGCATCGTCATCATCATCACCGAACTGCTCTTGAGGCAACTTCAGCTGAGGCCTTGATTGTAGAAGAGTTGACAGAATGTAAGGTAAAGGTGGTGCTCGACTTCTGGCTGCAAACGGCTTTCCAGGTGGCGAGTCTTGCAGCTTTAGAAGCATATTAGCCTCAACCAAGATCTTTGAAGCAAACGAAAGTAGTAACAAGTGAGGCTTCCACACTTGACCATTTGGTAAAACTCTTTGACCATTCCGATTTGTCCTACACGCTGAGTGGTTCTCCACCAATGAAACAGGGTTCATGAGGCGCATATCACCAGCAGCCTGTCTAATGGCTTGCTGAACCACATGGGACCGTTGGGTAACAAACATGTCATAACTAGTGGCTGTACCATTTGGACCTTCAGGCGGTGCAGATGCAGCATGGGTCAAGACCACAATAGCATTAAACCATATAGATTGACCAAATATATCAGTTATAGTCCGCAAAAGTGGCATATCATCCCTACTCTGCATGTCTAACCGATCAAGATACAAAACAATATCTGGAGGTGATTTTTGGATGAACTTTTTAACCGACTGAAGAATTTTTTGATTCTTTCTTTGATCAGCCCACGAAGGCAGAAGACCCGGAGTGTCAATAACACGAACCTTAATACCCTGCACAGTTCCAACAACATCCTGAACCTTCTTGGTTCCCAGTTGAAAAGCATCGGTTCCAAACTTAACTTCATCAAATATTGAATTAATGGTTGCACTTTTCCCAACACCCGTTTTCCCAAGAACCATGATGGTGCATGAAAACTCGAGTGGTTCTTGACCAGCTGCCTCCAACTGCTCAGCCATGGCACTGGCACGCTCAAAGCTAAAAGCAGCAACACGCCCTCCAGTTCTGCCTCTCAGTTGTTCAGCCAATCCTAACCTATACAAGACTTGTGCCACAACCACGTTATGAGGAGTCTGGCCGAGCCTTCGAGCAAGACGCAAAAACTTAACCCGTATCATCTGAAGCTTTTCACGAGTCTCATCATTTTCCTCGGCCTCACCGTTTGTTGGTTCATCAACGACTTGGTTCTGAGGTGGAGAAACATTCCCGTTTGCTTGTGATTGCACCACACGCTGAGCAGGTTCAAGAAGTGGAGCACCACGGCCAAGACCAGCAGGTCGTGTTGGAGCTGGAGCTAGGAATGGTCTCAGAGTGGGGGTAGTGTTAGGTCTGGAATTAGGAGTGGGGGTTTCTTTAGGTTTTGGATCATCTTTGGGGTTAGGCACGGGAGTGGGAGTGACAGATTTTGCTGTAGAAGAGACACCTATAACAGGTCTCGATTCTGGTTCTTTGTTCAATGGCTTATCATCTTTTTGTTCACGTATTTCAGAGGAATCAGCTACGGATTCAGAAAGTTTGTCATCGAAAGAAGGTCGTCTTTCAACCTCAGGCTCATGAATAGCAGTACTTCCTGAAGATGGCTCAAAACTTTTCGGCACCACCTCTTCATTTTGTTCAACTTTCGGTTCATTTTGCACATTAAGCAGATCATTTGTAGTGCTCTCGACCTCGTCGTTTTGCTTCACACTGTCATCGTCTTTATCGTCAGTAACCAACGTATCATTTCCATTCACATCTTCATGGAGTTGACTCGAAACATCTCCGTTGACTTCACCACTTATCTCGCCATCTGGCTGTGTTCTGTGATCCACAGAATCTCCATTTACACGATCATGAATCACTGTTTCATCCAAAGCAGCATCGCTTGAAACTCCATTTTCGGAATTTTCTATAATTACACCAGCTGCTTTTTTGTTGACCACAGGAACATCTTCCAATATCCCCTTCAAACCCTCATTATTTTCATTTACCGCAACACCTGTAACCCATTATTTTCCAACACATCTGGCTCGTCACTGTTTTGTTCATCGGCCACACCCACCACTTCCGCCTCATCATTTTTACTATCCACTGCCGCCTTGGTTTCCAACTCACTAGCTTGATCTCTTTCATCATTATTGGAGGTACTTTCTACATCAATCGCCTGCTGCACCAAATTAAGCACTTCCACCTCGCCATCACCATCATTAACAACCTCGTTAGCTTCCAATCCAGTCGGCTGATCACTGGAAGTAGCATCAGATGCATTTTTCTCCTCACCAACCTCTGCCAAACTAATCACTTTTGCCTCATCATCACCATCGTTCACAACCTCTTTACCTTCCAACCCACTCTGATGATCACTAGAAATGTCATCAGACACGTTTTTCTCCTTGATATTTTCTGCTAAATTCTCACCATCATCATTCACGGCCACATCCACAGGGTCGTTTTTTTCAATCCCAACAGATTCATCCTCGATCGTATTACCAGAGGTACTTTCCTCATCATTCACCTACACACATAATCATAATCAAATACACAACTTTTCGCAAACAAACACACATACACAATCATACAACTAACAAAAAGTTACCTTCACAGATACAGCCTCCGTAACTGTCACCGTCGCACGAGGAGTCTCAAACGCATCTTCAATCTTCTCCACTACCCCTCCATTCTCACCACTTCCATCTTTCCCACCAACAAAAACAGTTTCTTCCACATCGACTATATCCAACGCACCCTCAACGCCACTTTTCGATTCATCATTTCCCAAACCCTTACCCCTATCTTCCATCACATCACTATTAATCTCACCTACTACTAACTCCGCCTTATTGGCACCATTTTCCATCATAAAACCCCTAAATCTATTCCAAACCCTAAAGTAGCACTAACACAAACAGAAACACAATTCAATACATACATATATCAAAGAGATCTATAAATAAATAAATATATAACAACAATAACTAGGGTTTTAAGATATTTAAATAATAATAATAATAATAAAGGGATTAAATGAAATTAAGAAATTAATACCTGAAAGGAGAAGGAGATTGTTATGAGGATAAGAGGAGTAGAAAAAGAAAAAAAGGTTGTGAGACAGGAAGACTATATAGGCTGTTGATTTATCACCTAACCAGTTTTGTGATGGTGTGATTATGATCCGACGGTTCAAAATGGGTTTGATTTGAGAGTCATCGTTGGGCGACTTATTATAGTGACGTAATACCTGATACATACACACCGTGTTAACCAACCCACTTTTTATTATTATTTTTTAATGAGAAATGAGGTTTTTTGAGTTATGGTTAATTTGAAAGGGGCTTACGAAGGCGTATAGTTAATCAAATTATTTAAATATTTTTTTTAAATATAATAGATTATCATACAAAAGCTGAAAATATATTTAAATTTAATTTGATGTAATATGATTGTATATTGATAAGCTTCAGCTGATCAGCTCCAACTAATTCGACAATTATTTTATAAAGAGTTTTTCTAACATGTGCTCTCAACCACATGTTAAGTTATATTTATTCAACACGAACTTTCTTTTTATATCAGATAATGGATTTAATTCTTATAAAATATCGTTATAAGTTACCATAATTAAATGTGAATTTGAATTTAATAATTCCTGACTTTATTTTTAGATAAAACTCAAACGTGTGCCTTGGGGCACATTTTAGAAAATCCCATTTGTAAAATATAAGCTTCAGCTTTCAGCTTATAATATAAGCTCCAGCATCAGCTTGTTTTGCAGCATACCCTACATGTGCATAAACGGGACTTTATAATAATAGATTTTTATAGTTGCGATATTCTGATTAAGTGTTTTTTATAACGTTGATGCATACAACAAAAAATAAACAAATTTTAATTGAAAGGTGTTGTAATATACGCTAATTCAACTAAAAGAGCAATTTTTAAAATGTATTGAATAACGTATGAAAACATTTTGTGGAACTAAAAAGGACGGTAATATTTTTTATAATCGTGTATGGTTCTAGCANAAAAAAGGATGTGAGACAGGAAGACTATATAGGCTGTTGATTTATCACCTAACCAGTTTTGTGATGGTGTGATTATGATCCAACGGTTCAGAATGGTTTTATTTGAGAGTCATCGTTGGGCGACTTATTATAGTGACGTAATACCTGATACATACACACCGTGTTAACTAACCCACTTTTTATTATTATTTTTTTAATGAGAAATGAGGTTTTTTTGAGTTATGGTTAACTTGAAAGGGGCTTCTGAAGGCGTATAGTTAATCAAATTATTTAAATATTTTTTTTAAATATAATAGATTATCATACAAAAGCTGAAAATATATTTAAATTTAATTTGATGTAATATGATTGTACATTGATAAGCTTCAGCTCCAACTAATTCGACAATTATTTTATAAAGAGTTTTTCTAACATGTGCCCTCAACCACATGTTAAGTTATATTTATTCAACACGAACTTTCTTTTTATATCAGATAATGGATTTAATTCTCATAAAATATCGTTATAAGTTACCATAATTAAATGTGAATTTGAATTTAATAATTCCTGACTTTATTTTTAGATAAAACTCAAACGTGTGCCTTGGGGCACATTTTAGAAAATCCCATTTGTAAAATATAAGCTTCAGCTTTCAGCTTATAATATAAGCTCCAGCATCAGCTTGTTTTGCAGCATACCCTACATGTGCATAAACGGGACTTTATAATAATAGATTTTTATAGTTGCGATATTCTGATTAAGTGTTTTTTATAACGTTGATGCATACAACAAAAAATAAACAAATTTTAATTGAAAGGTGTTGTAATATACGCTAATTCAACTAAAAGAGCAATTTTTAAAATGTATTGAATAACGTATGAAAACATTTTGTGGAACTAAAAAGGACGGTAATATTTTTTATAATCGTGTATGGTTCTAGCAACATATATTAATTTTCTAAAACATAAGTTAACTATATTTTGGGTAGGATATTAAACAAAAACTTGAAATTTAAAACTATTAACGTTAACACATTACTTATTTTTAAAAATGTTTTAAGTTAGAAAAAAAAAACATTTTCTCTTTATGTATAGCTAAAATGATCGTTAGAGATAGTGAATTAAAATTGTGTTTGAGAAATATTATGAGGTGACTAGTAATTTCAGATAATTGTATTAGAACATTGTATATTTTCAATTATAAATACAAGGGAGAATTTCATTTTTCTTTTTATTACTTGATTAAATTTATATGTAACCAATTTACAATTATTATCGTACAATATTTTTAAACATGTTTGAGTAAATATGAAATTTTTGAATTTGAAAGAAACCATATGAGACTGCCTCAATTTCCTCATGGGATCTTAAAANTTATAATCGTGTATGGTTCTAGCAACATATATTAATTTTCTAAAACATAAGTTAACTATATTTTGGGTAGGATATTAAACAAAAACTTGAAATTTAAAACTATTAACGTTAACACATTACTTATTTTTAAAAATGTTTTAAGTTAGAAAAAAAAAACATTTTCTCTTTATGTATAGCTAAAATGATCGTTAGAGATAGTGAATTAAAATTGTGTTTGAGAAATATTATGAGGTGACTAGTAATTTCAGATAATTGTATTAGAACATTGTATATTTTCAATTATAAATACAAGGGAGAATTTCATTTTTCTTTTTATTACTTGATTAATTTTATATGTAACCAATTTACAATTATTATTGTACAATATTTTTAAACATGTTTGAGTAAATATGAAATTTTTGAATTTGAAAGAAACCATATGAGACTGCCTCAATTTCCTCATGGGATCTTAAAAGCTTTATTTGTAAGCTAAAGTGATTACTACTTGTATGTATTTTTCTTTATTTTGTTTTGTAACAATGGTCTTAAGTTTAAATTCATCCGTTACAGTGTTATGATCTAAATCTAAACTCATACAAAGTGAATGATTCATTAGGTTTATTGGGTCTTATGGCATGATTTGTAAAGTCTAAAGTGTGCATGATCCCTTAAAATAGCTCGAGTTGACTTTTGCTTGTAGGCAACAAAAACAATGACATAAACATTAAAATGCTATCCAGTTATTATTGATTTACTAGACGAGTACCCGCGCATAGCAACGGAATTTTACAGCGACAGATAGTTTTAGTGATAAAAAATAGTTTATGGATTATAAATGAAAAATAATCAAAGTTTGAGGATTTGGGGATTAAACATAATGTTTTGAAACCCGGGTCGACCCGGGTGATTCAACCGGTTGAACCGTTCCGGTCGAAAAATGGGTCAATTTAAACAGGGTCAACCCGAAAGGGTTGGGTCGAAAAAACAGGTCAAATTAAATCAAGTCAAATCGCCGGGTTTGAAGCAGCCCGGGTCAACCCGCTGTGTATGAAGCGTCCCGGGTCAACCCGGTTTCGATTTGTATTAATAGTTTCCTTTTGATAATGCTATATAGTCACAAGTACCCGCCGCCGCATTGCGCGGGTACCTTCTAGTAAATCAATAATAACTGGATAGCGTTTTAATGTTTATGACTTTATGTCATTGTTTTTGTTGCATACAAGCAAAAGTCAACTCGAGCTATTTTAAGGGATCATGCACACTTTGGACTTTACAAATCATGCCATACGACCCAATAAACCTAATGAATCATTCACTTTGTATGAGTTTAGATTTAGATCATAACACTATAATGGATGACTTTAAACTTAACACCGTTGTTACAAAACAAAATAAAGAAAAATACATGCACGTATGTAATAACTTTAGCTTACAAGTGAAGCTTTTAAGATCCCATGAGAAAATAGGAGCAGTTTCATATGGTTTCTTTCAAATTTGGAAATTTGTTTATTTAAACAAGTTTTAGAAATATCGTACATTACAATTTCTAATACAATTATCCGAAATTACTAGTCACCTCATAATATTTCTCACACGCAATTTTAAATCACTGTCTATAACGGTCATCTTCACTACACATAAAGAGAAAATGTTTTTTCTTAAAATTTAAATTTTTTTTAAAATAAGTAATTTGCTAATGTTAATGGTTTTAAATTTCAAGTTTTTGTTTAATATTCTACCTAAAATATAGTTAACTTATGTTTTAAAAAATTAATATATGTTGCTAGAACCATACACGATTATAAAAAAATATTACCGTCCTTTTTAGTTCCACAAAATGTTTTTTCACGTTATTTGATACATTTTAAAAATTGCTCTTTTAGTTAAATTAGCATATGTTACTACATTTTTCAATTAAATTTTGTTTATTTTTTTGTTATATGCATCAACGTTATAAAAACACTTAACCAGAATATCGCAATTATGTATAGTCTATAGATTTTTCTTTTTTTCTTCTCGAGAAGATTCAGCAAAAAACTTAAACAACCTGCTAGCGGTATTAAAAGTTTATGAATAATGTGTTACGTTTTAGTCTCTTCAGTTGCAACTCTTCGACTCAACACGCTCGAGAACCATGGCTAATAATTTATCATACTTCATTAGTCATGCTCTCTAAAGTTTGGGTTTACCTATAATAATAAAAATAATAATTAATAAAATTAATTCGATTTTAAGAAAAATTTAGACACGTGATTGTTATTGTTGGGTCAACCTATATAGTCTAATCACAATAGTTTAGCAAATAATTTGATATCACATGTATCCTTTTATATGTTAAAAAAATGGTAACACGCCAAAATTATGTTTTTTATTGATTTGTTAACTTATAAACCTAAATTATTCAAAACAATATTGATGACTTTTCATATTTGTTATATATGTTCTTGTAGAACTGAATTGAATAGAAATCATTTACTTTAGTTAACATGAATGCATCATGTTCTTAAACAAAAATTACAATGTTGCATATGTAAATGTATATTTAGCGTCAAGTTGTCTTTCTATTTAGAACAAAACTACATACATTTGAGTTGAAAATCAAGTTGCACTCATATTTCTAACTTGAAAACTAGTCTCGTCGATAGACTTTCATGGTTTGTGAATGCAAGTTTTTCACCCACATGGCCACATACAACATATATTGCCTTTTTTACATAAGAGAAAGGTATAATATTTGCAAACATTCTCAACTATCGGGGAATTAATTGCAAAATTTTGAGATTATAAAGAGGATGATTGCGCCTACCGCAAGTCACGTGATTAATATGGACCGTTGGATGGGGTTGTGGGCCAAGTTGATGGGTTAATGGACTAGGGCCGACACTTTGTTCGATTATCCACGTGAAAATCATGTTTACCGATCAACAACTCAACGACATGTTTTCAATATTGGAGAGTTGCTTTAACTTCAAGGAATATACAGGTACTACTACTACTATCTTTCTAATGGTTTCAGAAGTAGAGTACATGAAAGTATGAAGTTTCTCATATGAAATATCTATAGCTAGAGAAGTAAGAGGACTTGATTTCTTCACAAAATAAAACAATACGACAAAAACCAATAAACCTTTAAATCTAACAAGGAATATGCACTCAAAGAAAACATACACGTGACCTCAAATGCTTACATTTTATTAATGAAAGAATGAACAAGGAATAATGTACAAACTAGCATTCCCTCACCTCCTTCTATAGAGATACGAGGTACAATCACTAGTTTCTTAATCCAAGTACAATCCTAAGCTCTTTTTAAACTAAATACAATTAAACTCTGAATTATTGTTTAAGGCACATTTAAACCCTCGTAAGTATTGCTACTATATATAACAATTTCCACGTTTGGAGCAATACTTAGGCATTAACGATACTCAACATCTCATCCAATGTTGGAACCTCGAACCGAGGACCGCCTTGTTAACCAGGTGATGACGTATATATTCCCTCGGCCCGATTCTAATTACAAGATGAGTTTTGGAGTGGCTTGGCTACATGTACTTCGGTGGTAGGTTTATCACATGACACGTAGGTCATGTATACATTTACCTATAAATAGATGACATTCTCCCCTCATTTACACAGGTTATAATCACATTCTCTCTCTAGTACATAAATCCTCTCTATCGGGGGTTTTGACTTGACGGTCGTAAGGTGGTTTCGGAGCTTCGGCCTCGAACCCCTTATAACCGGTTATTTCTATGTTTGTAGCATGTTTTGGCTTGGAATGACGACGAACGACATCATGGGAGTCGTCAAGACCATCTCAACGAAAATTTGCTTCAACACCAGGCCTTGTACTTTAGTAAATTCTCAAGTTTAGCTTCTTTCTACCTCTTTTTCTTCCTTCCAGCAATATTACCATTTGCACCCTCATGGCCAAGTATTTCGGTTTCCATAATGTCTGCCCCATATTTGCACCAAGGTGCAACTGTTCTTTCTCTTTTAACAAGCAATTCATGTTTGTCTTTACTTCAAGTTGTCTAACCTCCAACTGTCTTTGAGCCACTGCAACATCATCGTACAACCCTTAATAACCGTTAGTTTCACGATTTACTTAAGCTCCCTGCAGCTCCACCTTAAACCAAATACGATTCTAATCATGTACTCCACAAACTCCTGCTTTAACACCGGGACCAAGTTGCCTAAACCCAACTTGTTTTGAACCTCCATGGTTTTGTACACCATTCTCATTGAGCTTTTCAATGTTAAACCTAGAACTCACACTAGTAATTCTTCCTTAATCTTACTTTCACCTCGCCGAGTTGATTTAACCCTTTAAAAACCCTAAAGACTCAACTTTTTCAACAAGCCTCACAAGTCGTGTGCTAAACCCACTTTCTGTAAATATAGAATACCTTAAAGCATCGATCTTTCCACCTCAAGTCTACAACCTAGATATACCTTGTAGTCCAAGTAATCACTTTTCACGAATCCCAAGACAAATCTAGACCTTACTTGTTTTCCATGAAACCCCACCTACCTTCAAACTTCAACGATTCAAGATCCTAGATAATCAAGTAAAACTTGAAGTCTTTTACCCTTCAAAGTTGATTACCTCTAGAACTTCAAAAACAACACCTTGAAGCTTAAGGATTTAACCTTGTACAAACCCTTTTCAAGTTTAAACCTTGTTTAAATAAACCTTTGCAATACCAACCTTGATAAACCCCAAGATTCTTGCAAAAAGCTCGACAATCTTAAGCCTTTAAACCCTTGATCGAAATCTACTTTAAATAGAACTTGCAGATTCGGGACCATCAACTTCGACCACCTGTATCTTCTCTATGAACCTCCAATTGAAAATCCCTTCAGTGAGATCCTAGATTTATGTGTCTTCGACCTACGATTCGAATTTCACAAAGATCCAGCAGTTAACGTAACCGCAACGTCAAATCTCCCACCGTTGCTCAGAAACCGACGAACCAAAAAGAGAATAGACTACTTGATAGGATTGTACATATTTGATTCGACCTAGCTTCAAAACCCCAACGTCGACTTGGCTCTTATACCAATTGTTGGATAAAAAAAACAACAAACCTTGTAAGCTAGCACAAAATATGGACTCAAAGGAAACACACACGTGACCTCAAACTCTTAAATTATGTTAATAAACTAATGAGAAGGAAGAATATACAAAGTAGCATCCCCCCGCCTCCTTTTATAGAGGGGGGGGGGTTTGGATACAATCCTTATAGGATTAGAATTCCATAGGAAGGTTACATGCTTGGCTGCAAGCCAAGCAACTAGTTTCCTAATCCAAGTACGATCATAGACTTTATTTAAACTAAATACAGTTAAATCCATTATTATTGTGTAAGTCAGATTTAAACCCTCCTAAATATTGCTACTACATATGACATATATAATCGATTAAGTGGACTTGGAAGAATCAATAAAAACTTTGATGATATGGAATGTATAGACATCGATTCCTCGTTTTGTTGGTCGATGAAACCATATTGCAATAAGGTGGTTTTGGAGTCCTTTCATGAATTATTTTTGTGGAAAACTGGAAGGGGGGTTGAATAGTTTTACCTCTTTTTCATTTTATAAAATGTTTGTTTCAAAATCTTCAATTAGAGTTTATTATGAAAATAATATATAATCAATATGATCAATTATATATGTGTGCTTTTGAGTATGTTTTCAAAACTTAGTTTTATGAATAGAGCTTTGGTTTATCTTTATGTGAATATGTTTTCCTTTTAAAATCTTAATACGTTTTATATCAAATCATCTATTAAGTTAAACTCAATATGAGGAGTGTGAATAATAATCTATTAGATCATATCATATAATTATACACACCATCACAATATTAACTTATAACTATAACAAAATCAATCATCATGACAATATAAGCAACAACCAACACATATATGCAAGCATATATATAAAGCGAAAATGCAAGAATAAATGTAAAGAGATAAGAGAAAGAAGATGCAAACCGGACACGATGATTTATAGTGGTTCGGCTACAAGGACACCTTCCTTACCCTACTCCACTCCCCGAGTCACCTACTCGAGAGTTCACAACACTACTCAACAAGCTCCCTTTTGGCGGAGAAAACCGTACACACTTTTGCTTACACCAATTTAACGACACAAAGCTAAATGTCGGGTTCTAATCCTAGCTAGAGCCAATATCACACCACTAGTCACTACACATCTTCTTCACTACTTAGCACTACTTATTCACGCCACTACTTCTTCACAACTACACTACTTCTTCACGCCACTACTTCTTTACAATTACACTACTTCTTCACGCCACTACTTCTTCACGACTACACTAATTTTTCACGCCACTACTTCTTCACGACTACACTACTTCTTCACGCTACTACTTCTTCATGACTACACTACTTCTTCATGCCACTACTAATATCATGAAACAATCAATGTGTGTGTTTTTTATGCTTGCAAATCGCGCCCAAGAAGTGGAGAAATGCCTTCTATTTATAGGCTCATGAGATCTTGAATATGCCAAAGAATATTCCAAAGCATAAGGAATATGCCAAATAATATTCCAAAGCATAAGGAATATGCCAAAGAATATTCCATCCATTCCCTCCTAAATTCAAATTTTGAATTTTGAATTTTCCATTTTCCCTCCATGTTCTAAAGGCTTCTAGAAGCATTGTTGGGTCTTGATGGGCCTTGTTGGGCTGGTTACTATTGGGCCCCGAATGGGCTTGTTTGTTTGCTTGGCCCGTTCCATTTAGCTAAGTCCAGATGCATGTTTGGCCCAATCCAATTAACTAAGTCCATATGTAGAAGTTTTGTATGCTTGGCCCATCCAATTATTCAAGTCCATACAAGTCTTGAGATGATGATTCGTAGTTATGAGTAACTTGTGCATTTTACATTTTTTACTACAAGTTACATGTTTGTCATTATTAAAACCGAAGAGACCGTCTAGTTTAAATACCGTAATATTTATACTAACAATCTCCCCCTTTTTGATGATGACAAATATGTAAAGTGTAACACTCATTAAAATGTAAAAGTTACTCGTTTACATTCCCTTCTCCCCCTTTTGTCGAAGCAAAAAGGTGTCGCCAATGTAGAGGTAGAACCAAGATCGGTGAAGTGGACTTGAGAGAAAGACTTGAGCATAAGACTTGAGAAGATGTCTTGAGAAGAATGCTTGAAGATAACTTGAAAGGAGATGTCTTGAGAGGATGACTTGAGAGAAAGACTTGAGCATAAGACTTAAGATGATAACTTGATCATATAGACGAATACTTGAGAAATAATCTTGAGAGGAATATTTGAGAAGGCAACTTGAGAGAACAACTTGAGAAGAAGACTTGAGCATATAGGTTGAAGGATTATCCCCGAATATATTAGAAGATCCCGAATCCCATCATTCAAGTAAGTGAGCTTGCATCATCCTAGTAAAGCCTTGATCCTCTTGCCATGGTTTAACCAACTCC
>LBNU01023429.1:42824-68079 GCA_014162995.1 Artemisia annua
AATATTCCAAAGCATAAGGAATATGCCAAAGAATATTCCATCCATTCCCTCCTAAATTCAAATTTTGAATTTTGAATTTTCCATTTTCCCTCCATGTTCTAGAGGCTTCTAGAAGCATTGTTGGGTCTTGATGGGCCTTGTTGGGCTGGTTACTATTGGGCCCCGAATGGGCTTGTTTGTTTGCTTGGCCCGTTCCATTTAGCTAAGTCCTGATGCATGCTTGGCCCAATCCAATTAACTAAGTCCATATGTAGAAGTCTTGTTTGCTTGGCCCATCCAATTATTCAAGTCCATACAAGTCTTGAGATGATGATTTGTAGTTACGAGTAACTTGTGCATTTTACATTTTGTACTACAAGTTACATGTTTGTCATTATTAAAACCGAAGAGACCGTCTAGTTTAAATACCGTAATATTTATACTAACAATTTTGGTGTATACAAAAATTTATTTGGGGTATTCTTATTTGAATTACAACTTTTTAATTATTGATTTATGTCGAACACTCTCACCATGTGATTAAATGTTTCTTATATAATAAGAGAATATACAAGATGGATAAAAAAATCTTTGTGGATTTTTTTAATTGGGCCAATGAAATAGCTCGATTCTACCACGTAGGCACAATAAAGCATTTCTGTTAGTCAATAAAAGTTAAAATTTGCTTCAATTTGGTCAAACTCATTCATCTAACAAAATAAATATACATAAAAACATATGCGTCAATTTTGTAAAACAACTAAAAAATGAAGGGGATAACTAATAAAACTTTAGTTGTTAAATTTTAAATTAATTATATGGATTTAAGTTTGCTTATTGGTTTTCATGTTTTTTTAATAACTTTATAAATTTATTAAATACCCCTAGACTTAATACTCTATATACTTTATATTGTATACTCCTCTCGTCCCAAAATAAGTGTCATGTTTTGACTTTTTTTAAATCTTTCTATTTCAACTTTGATCTTAAATATATTTTTTTGTTTTATATATATTATTTGATGCAAAATATATGAATGTATAAAGTTTTAAATGTATTTTTATTGGTACAATTTTTATCGAATATTATATAATGTAAACAAAAATATTTAATGTCAAAGTTGAAAAAAAATTTGACACTTCTTTTGAGACAGAGAGAGTAAAAAAATACAACATATATGTTGTTATTTAAAAATATTATAATCCATATATATTAAATTAATATATATGCATGTAAATATGAATATCAAAATGAAAGCGCAAGTTAGTGTGATATTTTAATGAATATACGAGATTAAACATATACGAACGACTATGTTATTGCTTTTTATGCGATTATGTAAAGATACGCAGAAAAGTATTTTGTTTAAATATACTCATTTAATAATGACTCATGTTATTCCTGTTTATAAGTTTAACTCACGTATACACGGGTTTAAAAGTTAAATGCGACTAAAATTATTATTAACAAGAATATAAATATCAAAATGAATGCATAACCCTACGGGTTACTGTGAGATGAAAATAAATACAAGAGATTGTACATGTGACAATGATGCATATTTTTTCAAAGGCGATTATGTGCTACTAAAACACATAATGTCTAGAACATGATATCAATTGTTAAATTTGAACAACATCAACCTAAACATCATGCCAATTAAACAAAGTCAAATCTTTCGTGCAACAAAAATCTATACAAAGTATAAACCGATATTAATACATAACGAAAAAATTATGTAAAAACACTCGCATACACATGTATTATAACTATATAAGTATAAAAGATTAATATAACTTTATAGAAAAATCTTAGACTTTGCAAAATAATGGATTTATGAATTCCCTAATAGTTGGTAATATTTAACTTCAAAACAAAGTTATTGAAATATTATTACTCGTTATACAATTTGCCCGAGATTCAGTTATTGAAATATTATTACCCGTTATGACCAAACCTCGTGCAAGCACAGATTCCAAAACTAGTACTAAAAAATAAATCATTAGCATATATATATATATATTTTTGAAAAAAAAAAAAATAGCATAATTATACTTGCTATCCACTATAAACAAAAATTGCAGATTTATAGATATTATAGTTTATTTTAAAATGTCAAAACAATTTCGAAAACACAAAACAAATACGATAAGACATTAACATAGCATCCAATTTGCCAACTTGAATGGTTCTTTTTGCTTTCTTGGTCCAAACTTTCATGTTTCATGCATTTTTTTAATTTTAATTTTTATTTTTATTTTTTTGCCAACAGGGTGTTTCTGTTTATGTTCACAAGTAGGTTGATGGTTCATGAACAAAGTGAATCAATAGTTTGGTAATTCTATGCCCAAAACTAACTCAAACTTGAGAGAATGGTTTAGTAGGCTTGGTTTGTTCTTGTCTTCTTGAATGATGATACCTCTTGGTTGTTTATGTTTGGATGGTTTTATTTCTCGTTATACACTTGTTTCTTTCGGGTACAATGTATTTGAATACTTGTCTATTTGCATGTGGCCAAAATGGAATTAAAACATCAATTGGTGTGATGGACATTTGGGACTAGAAACGTCCCAATCGGTATATAGCAATCATTTAACCTCACATGGTGAGTAAAGAGTAGCCAAACAAGCTAAACCAAACAACGGCAAGTGTGCTCCCCAAGTGGCTAACAACATATCCATACTTGTAAAAATGGAATTTAAAATGTGGAGAATTATACTATCGCTCCTTTTCACTAGATTTGATATTGTGATAAGCTATGATTACTTTAACGCCATTCACAAGGTTTTATTTTTTAAAGATAAATGATTTTTCTTTCATGCAATCAAGTTTTATTTAGAAAGAGGAGAGAAAAAAGAAAAAGAAGAAATTTAGTTTGTTTTCTTTAATAAATTTGAAAGAAAAAGAATATCGTAAACTATATTTACTTATACGTTAAGGGGGTTTTTGTTTGCTCACAAGCCCAATGTTTAGTTGTGTTAGCTTATCATAGTTAATCATGTGAATGATCAAAAAGCAAATGAGCATCACCATTTCAAAAATCGAACCGGACTGATCAGACTAGTATAATGAGGAACTAGTGAGGGCGTCGGGTCAAAACCGGCTAAAGCCGGAGAACCGGCAACCAGGCTCTTATTCTTCTTCTGTGAGTATGCCACGCCATCGTTGGACGCTAGCGGTGGTGTGAACTAGTAGATATCAAGTAAAAGTATTTGTACGTGAAGATGACAAAATAATTGACTGAGTCGTGCCATAAAGGGTCATTCTTCAAATGGGAACGGGACTAAGGCTTTAGGAAGAGAGTTGTATGTTACCCTATTAGTGTTTAGGAGAGATATATGTGCAATTCCCCCTATCTAACTCTATTGACTTTGTGTTACTTCATTTGTGAAAGTAAAAGGACAAAGGGTGTTTGTGTAAATTTAGTAAAGTCCGATGGGTATTAATTTGACTCTAATGGTTTTCTAACCAGATTAAAATGGTTGGATCAGTGAACCGTCTGGGTGACCAGTTTGGTTTCCAAAAACCTTAATGAACATCTAAAATTGTAATTGTTACATAAGTGTATATCCGTAAAATAAGCTACAATTTGAACTCATCAAAACAAGATAAGGTTATCCAAAATAGCCCTTAAAAATGATATAAGAAAAATGTTTAAGCATATCAGAGAAAATGAGAAGGTGAGCCCCGCGCGTTGCAGCGGATCCAATTTGTTGTATAATTTTTTGGGAGTGTTCTGTTTCGGTTTCGTAGTATTTAAGATATTCTTTGATATATTTTTGCATGCTTTTAAGGATGTTTCGTTCATATATTTAGCTCTTGTCTATTTGATTTTTTTTATGTCATTGTAAAATTAGAATAAGTACACAACTATATCGAGCACACATGACAATCAAACTCCTTACTTTAATTGTATCCCGCATAAAAAAAAGACCAAGAACCTACAAAATAGGTTATTCGACTACTTTAACAGGCATAAGAAGCAGGTATATTGAAACCGGGCACAACATAGCAACACATACGTAACAACCATATAGTAAAGCACGGGAAAACTGCAAAAACGAAAATCTAAATATGTAAAAAATAAGCGCAATGATACCAAGCTCCAAGGCCTTAGTAGGAAGTAATTTTGTTTTCATAGGAGTCTAATGTTATCTTTTGAGTTGTGGTTTATTTTCTTGTTTAGAGAATAGGAAGTATCTTGTTATGTAAGCTTTTTCGCCTATGTAACGGGCTGAGATATGGGATTCACTCATATCCTTTGTACTTAAACGTTTTTTTGGAGTAATATATTTGCCGGGTCTTTTTGACCTTTTACACAAAAAATAAGCGCAAGATCGAACAACACAAAATGGATGCAGATGTAATTATCAAAATACATACCGAAAAGCTTTGATAATTACATCTGCAAGTCACAAAAGAAAGACGTACATGGGCCCAAAATATGCAAGTCACTAATGAAAGAAAGCAAAACCCCCTCATGTATATCAAGACACACACTAATCATAAGATCAAAGGACAATGTTTGTTATTTGATCTAGTATATGGTAGCAGCTAGTATAAGCTAATGGATGAAGAAAGCATAATAGGCTAATCATTACACATTTGTTCAAGATCATTGGGGCTATGTAAATAACATTGTTAAGCTAATAGATAAAAGTAACACACTGCAGTATAATATACTGTCAAAAACAATAAAGCCTAGTCAAATGTATGTACACATGAGAAAATGATAGATCTAGCTAAGTAACTGATCAACAGTGACGCTGCCTAATCAAGATTTAGGAGACACCAAAGGCAAAATCGTTATCAAGCGAATCAAAACACTGAAGTTACTGCTTAGCTCCAGTCTGATATAGATGTTTCTGTTTCTTGTAAGTTCTCGATGACATAATCTAACTACCATTTTTAATATAAAGGAAATAACCATATCACGAGCCTTCGATTCTCAGAAGAAAGGACCTTAGATAAATTTAGCCAAACGAACAAGTTTCTTAATTACATGAATCAAGTATAAGACTGATGGGTCTAAGGAAAAACAAAGGCATGGTTCACTTGCATATGGATAGTAAAGACTGAATTACAGAGGATAAGCCAGCTAGCTTGATTGGAAATTATCACCATGCAGAGAATTGACGAGAAATGAAAATTCAATCAACTAAAAACAAGGAATTGCGGAGGAAATTTGGTCTAACACCCTTGGCTTTTGAATAATCATTTTTTAAGCATTAAAAATTACTGATCCAAGTATTATATTTCCATAAGACTAGTTCAATGTCAACCCTCACCAACAAGTTCTGTTGCATGACTTATAATGGCTTATATTATATTTCCATAAAGACTAGTTCAATCTTGTCCGACGTTTGAACTTTGAAAAATGGTAATAAAACTATAAAAGGATAAAACATTAGGAATGATTATTAGAATTTCTTTTAACACACGAAACATATGATAATGTCTCGACATATTTTCATAGAAAATTAAGAGAAAAACGAAGTAAACAATGGGAGCTCAGTTGTCTAAACAGGTGGAAAGGCAAAAGCAGGTCGCTAATGAAAAGAAAATTTTAGAAGAGCTGGAGCAGAGTTGTGTCTGTGACTATCCAGGCTCCGATTACCATCCACTTGACCGCAAAAACTGGATGTCGGGCCTGAACCCGGACAAACTTTATATAAACAGGATCGTGTGGCCGGGGACACATAACTCTGCCACCAACAAGATTGGAATAAAAATGATTACACGTCCATTTGCTCAATGTCAATCTTTGTCCATTTACGAGCAGCTCGTGTGTGGGGCCCGACTACTTGATATTCGTGTCCAAAAGAATCGAAATATATGTCATGGAATTCTCACGACCTACAGCATTGATGTCGTTATTAACGACATCAAGAAGTTTATTTCCGAGACCGTATCAGAAATCATAATTCTCGAGATACGAACCGAAGTAGGACATGACGACCCGCCCGAGTTTGAGAAATACTTAGAGGAACAACTTAAGGAATACTTGATCCATCAGGATAATAATGTGTTTCATAAAACAATAGCCCAGGTTTTACCAAAGAGAATTATATGTCTTTGGAAGCCCAGTAGATCTTACGGGCCTCCAAGCGGAAGCCTTTTTTGGAATGCAAATTATTTGTATGGTGATTGGATCAATACCGACTTGCCCGCGACAAAGTTTGAGAGTAATTTGAGGCATTTGAGTCAACAACTACCGGTGACTCGGTGAGTTACCGTAGATACTTTTACAGGGTGGGGAATACGGTGACACCACGGGCAGATAACCCGGTTTTGTGTGTGAAGCCCGTTACGAACAGGATTCGAAGGTATGCGAGGTTGTTTCTAAGGCAATGTGTTTTGCTAGATATTGTGGATCTGTTGCAAATATTCTCTACTGATTTTATTGATGAGGATTTTGTTGATGCTTGTATTGGGCTTACATGGGCTAGAGTTGAAGGGAAATTATAGCGTTATTTTTGTGTGAAACTTCAAAAGCTATAGTTTGGTGTGTTATGATTGTTGACATCAATGTTTGTGATATAGTGTTGTTTTGGAAGGGTAATTGGGTTTGTGTTTTGTTATTTCAAAAAATAAAATAAAAATTAGGCTTGGGTTTTGGATACATCAAATGATCATTCTATATTTGCACGATTAGACCTAAGTTAAACGTCTTGTTCTAGTCATGTCTATGAAGAAAATTTAAAAACAAAAGGCTAACAACTATGATATGCTACGCGTGAGAAAAGATATTTGATTGCACGTTGACGTTGCTGTTATTATTCGCTTTGTAATCGAATAACCTTCATTGCTCACTTACGTGGATCTTGTTACGTATGAAACATATTAAATATGAAGTACTAATATCTATGTGTACAACTACTTGTAATCAGCTGGTCCATATAATAATATATCATGGATATTTTAGGAAAAAAAAATAACAATGCATATGCCTATTTTCCAAAAATTGTTGGGTTTTATCCAAATTTCACATGCCAATGTAGCAACCATTTAATTTGTTGTTTGGATAGATCATAGATGGGACCAAGTGACCAACGATACCTTTCTGTTTGCTGTAGCAACAATGACAGCTCAACTATCAGTCTATCAGTCCAAAACTTAAAATTGGATGTTTTATACGAAGTAGCAAAAAAAGAAAAAAAAAAAAAAATCAATTATTTTAGTTCTGCTTTTATAAACTTGTTAAGAGCATGGGGAGTCATAACACCGAAACGGTGTTAACACCGTGCCACCTCAGCGCCACATCATCTCAGCACCTAATAACATAACACCCAAAAACACCAGGAAATCATAACACCAAATAACACCACTTTTTACAAATTTACAATTTCTACCCTCAACAATTTCATTAATTAACATTCAAACACTATATTATTAAATATATATCCCGCTCATATTCGAATTTGAATTTTAAATATTTATCCCGCTCATATTCAAATTTGAATTTTAAATATTTATCCCGCTCATATTCAAATTTGAATTTTAAACATTCAAACACTATTTTAAACGGCTATAAATAGCATACCAATTTACAAGTTTTTTTCAAACTTCAAACATTCAAAATGTCTAATCGCTGGTCAGTAGATGAAGAAATCTTGCTAGCTCAATCTTGGGTTGCAGTTCATGAAGATCCTTACCTACACGATGCACACAGTTTTTGGAACCGGGTTGTTATCATTTTCAACCATCTTTCTGGCCCTCCCCATCGAAACAAAGATATGGTGTCGAGTAAATGGGGCAGAATCAACAGTGAATGTATTGTATTCAATGGAATTTACAAACACTTGCGGCAAACAACCGCTGACGATCACAGTGTTTGTCGCACGAATGCAATGCGAACTTTTGAAGATCGCTATGGTGGGAAGAGCTTCAAGTATGTTCACGTCTGGGAGGTTTTGAGAAACAACCCCAGATGGGCCGATATGTAATGTCTTGTTTCTCGTATCGTGTTTGCTACTTATGTTGTATGTCTAGTTTCCCGTGTCGTATCGTATTTGTTACTTGTTTCTCGTATCGTATTGTAATGTTTCTTTTATGAAATAAATTTATTTAACTGAAATACTAAAATGTTACATAAACCTAGATTAAAGCATCACATAAATTAAAAACGAAAGTAAATTAAAACATCACATAAACCTAGCTTCAATTGTAGTCCGGGTGATCCCAAGTCTGAGAGTTGTTTGAGTCGTAACCGTCGTCGTAAGGATCAAAGCTCGCCAACCTCTCTGCTTCTAACTCAGCTTCCATCCTGCTCAGCTCACGCTCTTTGTCAGAGTTCCAGCCACTATCATCAACACCTCTTGGTGCAGATGAACTTGATGCACCGGTCTGTTGTTGTTGCTCAACCATAGCAGCTTCCACATTTTCCTCGTGACTCCAACGTATCTTGTTTGCTTTTTGGGCATGTATCTGACTCACACAGCTCCTCAATTTCTCAACAACGGCATGATCTTTGCGAAATTCAGCATACAAAAAATCGTTAATCACAAATTTTCTGTCGTCAGAAATGTGATTGCACTCATGGTATTGTGTTCTCAGTTGTTGTTTGAGTGCCTTTGCGTGCTCAAACTTGTTAATAAGTTCGACAATAGCCTCTTGTCGAGCCGTGTCGTCTATCTCGGCCTGTTTCCGGACATATTCTTGAATTTGTTCGACGGTATGAGGTAGTTTGTTGCAAGCCATTGGTTGTTTTTTCGGTTTTTTTTAAAGTTTTTTTGTGTGAATAACATTAGTAATATAGTTGTATTTATAAGGGTGTGGAAAAACTTTTTTTTTTTAAATTCGACCGTTTAATACAAATGGTAACTTTTCTTTTTTCTTGTTCAATCCCAACGGTAACTGGAGGGGCTCATTTTGAAATTTTCAAATTACCACTTTCATGTTACAACGCACGTTATTTCCTTAACGTACGTCATAACGCTGGTCCAAGATTTCAAGGTGGGAAATGGTGTTAACACCGATAACGGCGTTGATGATGTCCACGTAGACCATAACGCCATTTGGGCGTTATGATACCCTCCCCTCTAAGTGAATCATTAGACATGCATTATCATTTTGTATAATTCGTGGTTTTTATTACAAAAAGATATGTTTCATTTGAATTGAATATCTATCTCCGCAGTGTGATAAAACTGATCCCAACAGTCATACAAAGACAATAACTAAGGATTCTCCAGCATATTCCTATGGCCAATTCATTGCCGGCATGCTTTGACACATTAACAAGAAAAATTATGGTGCCAATTATGTGTAACAAAATTACTTATTATAAAAAAAGAGTTGCCAATTGTCATGACACGTCAAAATATATGATCGCAGCAAACCTAAATTTTCTTTTGTATATTCAACCAAAAGTTAACAAATAAATAATAAAATCCGATTGACTCGAGGATAATTTTATTTGCGGCCATTCATTAAAGAACACGTCTATAATATCTCCCCACCAATAAGGCAATAATTCAATTTCAACACCCACCCCACCCACAACCACAATTTTTCTTATTCAAATCATTATGATTGAACAAATCGTTATCAATAAAGTACAATTCATTAAAACATAACTATTTCACGTTAAACATAACTTTTACACCATTAAACATGTTATTAGAAGCTGTTATAAGTTATAACAAAATTATACGAAACGGGTAACCTTTGTAACGAAACGTAAACAAATCTATAAATTGTTGTTACGGTACAACTTGTTTAAGAAAGTGTACAAGCCTAATATATTAAAATGATGCTTTTGCCTTTTGCAATCATTTTTATGTAACAAGAAAGACAGTACAATGTTTGTTTTTAATGCATTGTCTTTAATTGATAAAGTTGTTAAATCATAATGGTTTGATAGATTGTGGTTGTGTGGGGTGGTGTTGATTGTTTTGATTATTGGTGGGGTCTTTGGTGTTTTTTATTGAAAATGGGATATTTGTCATGGGGTTTTATTTTTTGTTTTTTGTTATGTTGGGTTTTGCTGAGTTTTTTTGGTGGTTGCATTGACTTTTTTTTTATGTAATTTTGTTATTTGGCATTTTTTTTGTGTCGATGAGGATGAATGGAATAGGTATGTGGGAATTTGTTTTGTTATTTGTTGAATGTTGGGTGTTTTATCACCTAGGGATAGATTTATTCAAGATTTTGTTAATTATATGTAATTGTGTATGTCTGAGGGGGGTTTAGGCATTGGGTTATGGTTATTGTGGGTGTTTGGTGTTACCTTATCTTGAAATTTGGAGGTTTATGGTCGTTCAGGAATAAGTGGTCTGTAATGGTGTTTGTTTATGGTAGTTAGTTGGGTTGAAGAGGTTAATTGCTTAACAGGTGGTTTAAAGTTTTTCTTATTTATATTATGTTTTCAAAACTTAGAATGGCTTGGAATCCTCTCGTGCTTAGTTGTGGGAGGGGTTGGAGGGTCGAGGGTATTGTGACTTTTGGTTTGGGAAGGATAACAATGGCATCGGGTGTCATTTCTGAGCGTTTGTGTTTGTTTTTGTCTGTGATTTGATTGCGTGTTGGGATTGGAGGGTGGTTGGGCGTCTGAGAAAGATCGTTTGGGTCGGGAACTGTGGAGTGTATGGTGGGGCACGCGGTGTGTTCATTGAAAGGTGTTGTGTAGTGGCTGGGTTTTGAAGGGGTGGGAGGTGGAGATGTTGGGGGTTGGGGGTTTGTCTTCGACGGTTGTCATATGTTGGGTACAGGTTTTGGTGTTTATGTGTTTTTTTCCTTGTTTTTTTTATGTGTGTTTATCTTGGTTTCTGTCTTTCGTTTGTTATTTTTTTCATAAGATTATCGACGGCTGTAAGGCTGACTATAGTGATGTGACGGATGATTGAGTGATTTATATGGATTGGGGTTGTTTTTCCGAGTGATTGATTTTTGGTTTAGTTGTTGTTGTGCTTTAAATGTCGTGTCGGTTGTTTGGTGTTTGTAATTCTTGATATTATTCTGTGATTCTGTTTTGCATTTTTTGTTTCGGATGGGGAGGGGTGGTTGAACGATACTTACTACCAACTATATAAAAGGTTTGTAATTCTGTAGTTATGTGTTATTTATGTCCAGCATTTCTGATTGAAAACTTAAAACCAATCAAATCTGTCTTGTGTATGCTTTACAGATGTATAAATTAATTAATGTGGAAGAGGCATATATGGGTTCTTTGTATGTTTCAGAGTTTGAACGCAAAGTGTAATGAATTGCCGCGAGATTATAACGTTACATTGGAGTCTCTACGATGTAGCTGGTGCACTTTCGGGTTTAGCGTTTAATGTGTTTGTGTTTTTGATGATCTCTCCCCCATTGAGCGACGTGAAATAGAATTGGGATGTGCTATATTTGGCTCTCACCCTGGGATAAGCTGCAGCTCAAGGCAAAATTGGAGTTTTTTTTTGATTGGAGTTATTTTATTGTGTTTGTGTTATTTGTTTGTTGGGTTTGGATTTTGTAGTGTGTATTTTGGATGGTGTTAATGTTTGGGTGTTTGGTGTGTTCTGTTTAGGTGTGGAGTGATGTGGCGCTGTGGCCAGTGGGACTGATTCCGGAACAATAAAATTGGAATCAAGATGGTTCCCGACCATTGGGTGCACAATGTCATATTGTCCATATAATCAAAAACTTGTTCTCGGACTCGTTTACTCGATCTCGAACGTTAAACGAGAACCGAAAAGATGTCATGGAATTTTACCCTTATTTAATATTGACTTGTTTCTTAATGACTGGTCAAAAGTTTATTTTCGGAAACTCAGTCGAAGTGATATATAATTCTGAGGGAATCGACTTGGGTGTTTCGGAGATGAACCGTCTGTGCGGTGTTTGAGTAATTCGAGGAGATGTTTTTTCAGTTTTAAGCGAATTTTGTTTTTTTGTTGATATGTATTTCTATAGCTTGATTGGGATATTACATTCTTCATCTTATGTGATGTCTGTTGGATTTAACTGAAACAGTGGTGCTGAAATATTGTAGTTGGTGTATTTGTCTCGTTAAAGCAGAACGATGTATCGTTTGGATACGTGCCTCAGGTAAATATTGACCCGCGCGTAAAATGTGGGGTCAGGCTCGTTTGGATTCAGGTATCTTGAAAGATGGTATAGCTGATTTTGGCATGGTACGGATTTGTTACCTCAAATCCTCGAGATTTTGGATTTTAAGTTTGCGATATGCTTGTTAATGTTTTTTTTTTGGTATCACAAATATACTTTCTATGTTGAGTGATGTTATGGCTATACAGTGGACATACCTAGTAGTAAGTCTAATGCCGATTTATGTATTTACTGTGTTAAAGTTCTGTTACGCATACCTGTGGTAATGCCTAACGGTAAGCGGTGGTTTGTTCATAAGCAATGTTTTTCAAAGATATTGCTGATCGGTTGCAAGGTTTTCGACAGATTTTATTGATGGTGTTTGTTGATTTGTGTTGGTCTTACTTGGCCGAGTTGAGGGAAATGTTGAAGTTTTTATTTTACATGTACACACGTAAAAATCAATGTGCAAAAATCGTGATCGGTGCGGGCGTCGCCACCTTGCAGCTGTAATCGGTCAAGGCGGTGATTATCGGTGATTAAATCGGTTGGCATTTCCTGCAGTTTTGGGATTTCTGGAGGCAACTAAAGATCTTTACTTGATTCCAAGCCTTCTAGTTTACCCAAACCTCAATAAAAGGTCAACATCTGTATGAGGCCATTTACGTTATAGTGAATAATTCGATCCCCAATTAAGTAAAAGTGGCCTAAATTTATATTTTAAATTGACCGATTTCGGCCGATTTGGCCGATTTTTTGCCGATTCGGCCGATTTTTGGCCGATTCGGCCGATTTTTGACCGATTCGGCCGATTTTTGACCGATTTTTTCTGATTTTTTTGGTTATGCCGATTTTTTCACCGATTTTTGAAAATCGACAAGGTGCATCACCGATTAGCGATTAATCGGCGATTAATCGGCCGATTCGGCCGATTTTTGCAACATTGGTAAAAATCATGCATCGTCCAGTTATATTTGTGCATTATAAGTTATATATTCTATCCTGTGATTCTGTGAATGCTTGTATATTTTGAGGTAAAAGTGTGCTTTGTATTTGTGATTAGTATTCATTGTTATATTTTTGTGTGTATGAAAATTCATTTGCATAAGTAGATAGCCTTGTTTCGTGCAAATGTTGTTAAACTTGAACGTGCAAACTGTTGTATCAATGCATTAATCGCATGGTTTTATCTTTAGATCAAAAGGACGTGCCTGTTGATACTTGGTCAGGGTTTTACTAGCAAAAATAGAAAGGAACTAGAGACAAAAGAAGATTGAAATAGAGTACAAATTGATCCGATCGATCAATTCATGTTGGCCTGATTTTCCTAATTAAGATCCAATAATGAGATATTGTTACAACTTGAGGCTATATTTGGCAAAAATAGCCTCAAGCTGTAGCTGTGAGCAGTAGCAGTGAGCTGTGAGCAGTAGATGTGAGCTGTGAGCTGTGGCTACAACTCACTGCTCACCACTCACAGCTTCTTAAAGAAGCATTGGAAAAATGAGCTTTCCTAAAAAATAGCAAAGCGCACCGCTCTTTTGCCAAACGAACACTAAAAATCAAAAAACTCATTGTTTACCGCTCATCGCCTCAAAAAGCTCCAAAAAGCTATGCGCCAAACATAGCCTAATCATCTCATGGAGAGTGTTTCGTAAGAGATTCGATGTCGAAGTGATGAGTGTGTAAATACTCATCATTTTTGTAACATTTGAACTGCCAAAACATCCAAAAACACCCAATAATGCATCAAAATAGTGAAAATATTCCAAAAGTGTGTTTTATATGTTTCAGATGCAAAAAGATCAAAACAGATGAAAAACGAACAAAGTTTGCACAATTGGCAGTTTCAGTCCCTCAACTATCAAGAATTGACAAAACTAGTCCCTAAGCATTTATTTTCAATAAAAAGTCACCAAAGGTCCTTTTGAAATCACAAATAATCATATTTAGTCCTTTGGTGGCAAGTTTGTAAAAATTACACATTTAGTCCTTCAACTTTCACAAATTGACAAAATCAGTCCCTGAGCTTTTGTTTTGTAAGAAAAGTCATTAAATGGTCCTTGGGGATTCACAAGTTGTCAAAATTAATCCTTTAAAGTTTAAGTTTGCATAAATGGCAACTTAGGTCCCTGAAGTTTCAAAAATGTCAAAAATGGTCCCTAGGTAATAAAAATGGAAAATTAACAATTTCTACCCTTGTACTATTCATCTATGGCAATAAAGGTCCTTTTGATAACTTTTGGAAAATTACACTTTTAACCCCTCAAGTTTCACAATTTGGCATAAATGGTCCCTGGAGGTTTAAAAATGGAAAATTACATTTATGGTCCTTAGATTATTAAACGTTGGCAAGAATGGTCCTCATGATAACTTTTGGAAGTTGCCACAACCTACCCTTAAAAATCAGAAAATACAAGAATGGTCCTTGGGCTTTATTTCCTATAAACCAAACCGGACCCTTTGTATTATAAACCCAAGTCCAAAAACAAACCCAAAGCCCCAAACCAGTCCACCCCAATAAACCCCTTGGCCCAGTTTTCTTTCCAAAGCCCATAACCCCCCAAGCCCTTTTCCCTTTGCTATAATATAACCCAATCCCAGGCCCCCCAGTTTGACTTTGGTCAAACTCTCCTCCCCCCTCACCTTCGTCCCCTCCAACTTGCCTCTGCAAGCCATCACCTCACCACCCCACCATCCACATCACTTCCACCGCCCAAACCCACTACCCACCTAACAAAACAACTACAATAAATGCACCACCCACCCAATTGCAATTTCACAGTGCAATTTGCCCAATTTCTTTTTGGCGCCAAAAACCATTTAAAGGCCAGGATCAAACCAAAGCAATCCAATGGCTCAGATTGAAGTGGGAAATGATCAATGGGACCCATAGAACCCTAGAAGTCACTATAAAGAGAAGAAGAAGGACCAGAGAAGAGAGTAGTTAGTAGTTAATTTTAAATGTCGTTTTTAGTGTAATTTCAATTCTCAGTTGTACTTCTTAGTTTAAAAAGATTGTAACCAGTTATTCTAGTGTAATATCAACTTTCTTTCATCTTAATTTCAAGTTACCTTAGCTAAATTCAGACTTTGCACTTTTTTTCTTTGAAAATCTCATTTCACTTTAATGTTGTTAAAAGTTGTTAATTATTGATCCTATAAGCTCATATAACATATTGAAAAGCTTTTATAAGCTTCTTAAGCCTTAAAACCAGTTGTACTCAAGAAACTAAAAAATACAAAAAAAAATAAATAAATAAAATAAGTGAAAAATAAAAAAATCAACAAAGAAGATGAAGAAAGCATGGAGCACTGTTAATTATGGATGGCAGTGGGTTAGTGGCTTTGTGGAAAGCTTATAGGTGTGTTCTAAGGCCTTGGTTCATTGTTTTGTGCATTGAAGTCAATTGTAAGCTCACATTTCCATTATTTTGCATTTTACTGTAGGTAAACTCTATTGTTGCTTATCTTTGTGTTTTTGAGTTCCCTTGATGTAGTTAAGTCATATTAGAACTTAATGTTGTTTATTTGTTCATTAGTTTCCATTATGCTCACATGTTTCAATTTCACTGCTCTTATTAGCATTACCTTGATTATTAAGTATTAGTTGTTCTTATTAGTAGTTTTGTGTTTATATGGTCCCATTTCATCATAACAAAAGCTTTTGCATCAGTTTCAAGGGTCAAATAAGTCTCAGGCTTTGAAAATCACATAATCACTTCTTTAAAGGAGTGTTTGGTTTAAGGAGTCTCTGTGTGTTCTAATATGCTTTTGTTGTTGTTCTTTGTTTAACCATGTCCCATTAGGTCCTAATAGGTCTTATCTAGCATAAAATACCAGTGTTTTTAAGAAAAAAAGTCAAAATGCTCTTAATCACCTCATATTAGTTCACTGTTAAAGAGTTTTGGGGTCTTGATCACTCAAATCAGTTCTTAAGGAGTTGCAATAGCTTAATTTCATATCCTTTTAGCTGAAAACTTCATTTTCAGTCATTTGAGATCACTCAAATCTCAATAAAGTCAACTTATGTGTTTTATCTAAAAAGTCAAATTTCATTTAAGTAAATTTTTGAATAAACTTTTCAATTTTCTTGTGGTTTTAATACTAGGTTTTAGGACTTATGCTCTTAGGATATTAATACTTTGCTGCTTATCATCATTATGCTATTTTTAGTTATTTTTATTAGATTAGTTAAACTGCTTAAATGTTTGCTTATTTGAGCCTGTTTTCATGATAATTGCCCTGCTCAGGGTAAGCTTGTGTGTTTAAGCCTTTTTCTATAGCATGTATCTTCTCCATTATTGAGCTTTAGACTTAGCTTGTTGTTGATTTGAAAAGCCCTTCTGGCCACCTTCTTATGCATGTGCTTTGTTTTCCATTTATTGCTTATTATGATTGCTTATTTTGGTTCTCAAGTTTGTTCAAACCACTCCCTACACTGACTCATCAGTGTAGGTGAGCCTCTTTAATAAGCTCATAAAAAGCTACCCACTTGGCCTAAGCTTATGTACTTTGGCTTGTTGTAAAGCCCATCCACCAAACTCTAGGGTTCCAGGCTCTATTTGGATTTGCAAGCTTATTTGATAAGCCTGCAATCAGCTTTTAACTTGTCCCACTTTTCAGTGTATACTGAGTCCTCAGTATATACATGCTTTTTCATAAGCTTCTAATAAGCTCTGTAGTGGGTCCCACTCTAAGATCTTGGGCTTTTTGGAAAGCTTTCCAGCTCAGCTTGCTACCTCAGTCTTAATTTTGAGCTTTTCAGCTTATTTTATAAGCTTATATTGCCTCTAAATTTGGCTGCAGGTCTGTTTGGCTTGGCAGTGTGATATAGATTACTTATTTGTTTACTTAAGCTTATTCAGTGCTTATTTCTTGTTCATTTTTCTCATTTCCAGTTCCTTTTACTTAGTTACACCTTATTTTGCTTTTGTTTCACCTTTTTAGCTTATCTTGTTAGCTAGTTTGAGCTTTAAACACCAATTTAAGCCAAAAGCTTAAACTGTTAAGCTCATAAGCTCTCATTTTGTTTATTTTCAAGTTCCAATAAGTTTGCTTTGGTAAAAGTTTCATATTTTCAGTGTATAAATAGTTTTCAAAAAGAAAATTCCAAAAATAATCACTTTTAAAAAAGTGATAGCTTCTATTTAAGCCATTTGGCTTATTGCTCAGCTTTTTCAAAAAGCAATTTTCATTTTTATAATTTTCATAAGTTCCTGGTCACTTGTAGTATTTATAATAATTTTATTAGATTTTTATCTTATCATTTAGTATTTATAATAATTAATATTAGTTTAATTAGTTTTAATTAAAAAACAAAAAAGAAAATCCATTTCTGTTTATTTTTAATCTCTAGTACTTTTTTATAATTTTTCTAGGTTTTATTAATCATTTATAAGTTTTAGAAAATAGTTTCTTAATTATCACTGTTCGCTTACTATTATTCTCATTTAAATTAGTTTAAATAGCTTTTAATTAATAATTAAGTAAATAATTAATAAAATAGTGTAATAATAGTTTTTATAAACTTTTTATAATTTTTTAAGGTTCCTGTATTAGTTAATTAGTTTTATAAAATATTTCATAATTTCCTAAGTCATTTTTAGTATTAATAGTAATTTAAATTAGTTAAATTAGTTTAATTAATATAATTAGTAATTAATTAATATTAAATCCAGAAAAAGACAAAAATATTTATTTTCAATTTTTACATTTCTTTTAAGTCATTTTAGATTTTTAGAAAGGGTAAATTACCTGAAAATGTATTTAACTTGTCACTTTTTACCATTGTATGTAGCCTTCTTTTTTTTTCACAATCTGTCAATGAACTTGCAAAATCCGTTCATTGCGTGTAGCGGTGACTTGTTTAATCTGCTTTGGCAGGTTAAACTAACGATCGTTAGGTTTATCATTGCAATATTAGTCCTTTAGACTAAGGATCGTTTATAGTGGCTACATACAATAACAAAAAGTAATAAGTTAGACGACTTTTATTATTTTTAAAATTTACGTACATTTTTTACACGTTTTTGCACACATTTTATACACGTTTTTATACACCTTTTTATACACGTTTATACACACGTTTTTATACACGTTTTTATGCATGTTTTTATACGAATTTTTATACACACATTTGTATACACGTTTTTATGCACGTTTTTTAAAATATTTCAATACATACATTTTTATACGTTTTCGTCTGTTTTTTTACGTTTTCGTTTTTTTTATGTTTTCACAATTTTTTTTACGTTTTCGACAATTTTTTACGTTTTCGTCCGTTTTTTACATTTTCATCCGTTTTTTACGTTTTCGCCCGTTTTTTTATGTTTTCGTCAGTTTTTTACGTTTTCGCCCGTTTTAATACCTATTCATCAGTTTTTTTACGTTTTCGTCATTTTTTTTACGTTTTCGTCCGTTTTTTTACGTTTTCGCCATTTTTTACGTTTTCGTCCGTTTTTTACCTTTTGGTCTGTTTTTTTACGTTTTTGCCCTTTTTTTACGTTTTCGTCTATTTTTATACGTTTTCGTCCGTTTTTTTACGTGTTCGCTGTTTTTTACGCTTTCGCCCGTTTTATTATGTTTTCGCCCGTTTTTTTTACGTTTTCGTCTGATTTTTTTACGTTTACGCACTTTTTTTACGTTTTCGTTCGTTTTTTTACGTTTTCGTCCGGTTTTTTATATTTCAGCCCGTTTTTATGTTTTCATCCCTTTTTTACGTTTTCGCCTATTTTTTTATGTTTTCGTCCGTAAAAAAGGGCGAAAACGTAAAAAAACATTCGAAAACATAAAAAACTGACGAAAACATAATAAAACGGGCAAAAACGTAAAAAACAGACGAAAACGTAAAAAATAGGGCGAAAACGTAAAAAAACGGACGAAAACGTAAAAAAAGGGCGAAAACGTAAAAAAAACATACGAAAACGTATAAAAATGTATATATTGAAATATTTTAGAAACGTGTGTAAAACCGTGCATAAAAACGTGTGTATAAAAACGTGCATAAAAACGTGTATACAAATGTGTGTATAAAAATCCGTATAAAAACATGCATAAAAACGTGTATAAAAACGTGTGTATAAACGTGTATAAAAATGTGTATAAAAAAGTGTATAAAAATGTGTGCAAAAACGTGTAAAAACGTACATAAATTTTAAAAATAATAAAAGTCATCTAACTTGTTACTTTTTGTCATTGTATGTAGCCACTATAAACGATCGTTAGTCTAAAGGACTAACATTGCAATGATAAATCTAACGATCGTTTGTTTAACCTGCCCCAGCAGGTTAAACAAGTCACCGCTACACGCAATGAACGGATTTTGCAAGTTCATTGACAGATTGGGGAAAAAAAGAAGGCTACATACAATGGTAAAAAGTGGCAAGTTAAATACATTTTCAGGTAATTTGCCCTTTTAGAAATTAATTTTGCAATTTTATAATTTTAATTTGTAATCTTAGTTATTTTTAGTTTAACTTTTAATTAGTTTTTATTAACTTTTTAAATAAGTTTTATTTAATAATTAAAAAAATAATTTTCTTTTTAATTTAATTTTCTTTTAATTTTAAGTTTGTAAAAGTTTCATTTTCACCCCTTCTAGTTTTTATTTGTTCATATTTTACCTTATTCCATTTTTCCAGTACGCATTTAGGTTTTTAGGATTATTTGCATTTCTGTATTTGTTAATACTGTTTTATTATCATTTCAAGCAATTATTAGTGTAAAAATCAATCAAAATCTTCATCTGGTTACTATTCCCAATCACTCATTCCCAAAACGTTTTCCAAACACAATTTCAATCTCGTTGGGACTTAACGACCCGTGAGAAAACTGTGCTTTCAACGGATCATAAATTGATCACTTTCTCCCTCATTTGACTTAGTTGACCACACCTGGTTAACTGGTTGGTTTGGGAGGAGTCAAATTTTGGCGCCGCTGCCGGGGAGGTTGTTGCGTGTTTTCAAAAACGTTTAGGTTTAGTGATTTTCAAAACCCTCCTTGTACAAATCACATCACTTTGTAAAATTTTTTTGTAAAAATCATAATCATATCAGAAAAAAGTCATTAACACTTTTCCTAAAGTGTTACAACACCCAAAAAAAATCATAAACAACAAAACAATCTGACATTAATATTACTTCGGATTCTTTTAAGTATTACAAGCCTTTATACAGGTGGAATACGGGTCCTGGCATTAATTGCGAACCGAAGAAGGATCCATTCTTCTCCCCGCCACCGCTGCGAGTAGTCTTAAAGGAACGATTTCGCGTTAACCGAATCGGTTCCAAAACATAATCCAAGTTTTTTTTCACACACCGAAAAGCCAAAAACATTTGTTTTCTGTTAAAAAATAAATACTAAAATAGTTACCCACCCAAATCAAGCAGGAATACAACCCAACTGGGTGTATGACACTTAATAAGTTCCAAACATAAGATTAAAACTTCATCGTACTCTTTGTGATTGGTGTACTTTTCAAAGAAGCCAGTCATATTGTGTTATTGGTTTAAGTTCACTGTCGTTTTGGCCTCGGCTGTTTACTTGTGATTATTTTACAAAATGTTTATCAAAAATACCAAAAGTATTACTTTACCCTCACCTTTTTGATTCTGTATCCCTTACCCTTGAAACCCTGTTGATTTTTCTATGTCTTATCCCACCATCTGATTGTCAATGTGTGGTGGTCCTTATAAATGTCGTAATTGGTCCCAGGTTGTAGCATGGTGGAGTCAGAGAAACGGGTCTGTCTATATACAGAATCCGAGTATCTACGCATGAACACGAACGCTGATTACCATCAGCCCCACTCACACCATGAGATGACAGACATATTGGGTGAATACTGTGGAGTCCTCACCAAGGGATTTGATGTCGAACCAGGAAACACCGTATTGTCTATGAAACAGTTTCCTGTAAAATCAAAGTTTTGGTAAATGAACATATCATTTATCACCGAATCGAGTCACAGCAATCATATTGTTGTGAGTACTGTGGAGCGTCCAGCACTTTGCACTGATTGTCAAACAAGGAATTCCTTGTACAACTGTATGACACTCATATCAAAACCAAACTCCACAGTGCAAAGATCCAAGCAATCTCCTCAATACCGAAAGGTCTCTGTCTAGAGGGTTCTTGAGAATTTAAAGAACTTTAAGGAGAGTTAGCTTGAGATATTTCACTCCTATGGCTCCCAAGTCTTCTCATCTGTTCATAAAATAAATTTCTTATAAGAAACTTATAAATTTCACTAAAGGAATCCATTATAAGTTTAGTATGAATTTATATACTGCCTTTTTCCATGTTGAAAAGACCATATCCGGTAACGTCTAATTATGATGTGGACTAAGTTGTTAGTTCACTTTGATGTATCAATAAGGTATATTCATACTAAATAGATCATTAAAAGCTAGTGGACCTTTCCATATAAAGAATGTATTTTAGTAACATTCCACAATGCATCGCAGTGATGTACATTTTGTGTGTCTAGCGGATTGAAGGATTGATCCATAGTGTGCCATTTATGCGTGCCATTAGAGCAATGCTCTTCCTGAAGTAGGTGTCTTCCAAGCAGATCATCACACTTGAATATGGCATTGAAAATCCCAATACTACCTCTATGGGGCCCTTGTGTCCCTCAAGTCATGCGTATGCTCCTAAAACATTCAACAATCTAAATAATTATCTATCAAGTTTGCAATTCTGGAACAATCGCTGCCATAATGAATGGAACTTGGCTACTAATGATCTAGATTACATAGTCACCCATTTGAAATAATTTACACTGTGGGCAATAATGTACGTGCGCGTATGCGTTTCTTATGCTGTATACAACCACGTAGCACTGATTTTATTGTTAGACAGCATGCTAATGAACAAGAACCAAATAGGAACATCCTTCTTCGCTCGTTATATTTCGCTGAGTTCCTAATGTTTTAAGTAGTTAATCATTAATACCTATGTAATTCGAGAAGTGAAAGATGGACGATACCAAAGAGAAAAAGGAGTATAGACATGATTATATGTACAATGATTAAGTCAAATTTACCACATAAACCCTAGTGACCAAGACATTATGGTAATTTTTCTGACAAAAAGGACGTCTATTTCCGTTAAGACCCTACATCAGTTGAACTGTCGACCAACAAGTCACCGTAGAGGTCCATTTTTCAAGCCATAATTTGGACATGCGCTATGTAGAGAAATTATATGGAATAATGACATGAGTGAAGTAGCAAATGACTTAGCAGTAAGAGTAGAAGATGTAAGAACCTTGTTCAGAATCGATGATAGGTAGTTTTTGGTTCAATCGACTTTAAGTCGCCATTATGCACTACCTTCCCAAACTGTGCAACTTATGAACTTTTACATTCAACCTATCTTGTACCAATTACGATATGACACCCGATTGTCCCAAACTTAACCTGCTCTATAAAATGTACGAATGAGTCGAGGATCACCGATGTGCTTAAGACAACATCGATTCGCAGAGAGTAAAAAGGAAAATCGGGTGACCGAAATCAATAAATGAGACCGAGATGAAGGAGATTAATTGAAAACATTTGTGATTCATATATGCATGTTAATAACTAAAAAAAATAAACAAACCTCTGAGGTGGTATGATCAGGAGGAAGCCGGCTGCGTAGCAGACATAATTGTATTTTGACAGAAATCATATAGTCAACAATCAATCCCAATAATTGTTTTCGTCACAGCGAAGAAAGAATTCTAGTTAGTACGAGAGCAATACGGCTAAGAGTGAGTGAGTCACGATGGAATTCATCCAAAAAAGAAAGCTCCCCTTATATTTGCGCAAACTGATATCTAAAAGAAAATCCTATTTGCAAAACAAACTTATTCTTCTACTGCACTACGCTCTTAACGCATAATGAATAGCTACCAATAAATGAATAATGGAGACGATGTAAATTTGTTTTTTGGGCTGATCACCTCCACATTATTAATGAGTCTTCTTCTTGAGGATAGTTCGCGTAACTATAAAACCAATCATAATTAGAACATAATGCTTCTATCTTCATCAATCACTATCCAATCAGGATAATAGATGTATATGAAATGCTCTATTTGATGCTTCAGAAAAACTAAACAGTAATACTGTGAACAGTCTGAAATCGAATAATTAAGGCTTTTTTGTAACGCTATATCACTAGAAATTACCTTAGTAATCACTCAATTTCTCATTCAACCTCGTATGATAACTCAAGTGAAATTCACCAACAGTGAGTATAGATTTATAATTATTCGTATGAATGTGAAACAAACTCAATACATGAGAGACAGGTAATAACTTCATCCGAGAGACCATAAGACGTCACGACATATGTAGCAGTATGTTAACCGTCTACGATACTTTGTTGTCGGAAAAAAACACTTCCGAATACAACTTTCACTAATCCTCTGTTTGAGTTCGAATCTGAATTCACGTTAATTTCTGATAATCCAATCTTTGATATTCAGAACGAGGATAGTAATGAATCTGTAACGGAACAAGAGTTCACAGATTTACATCATGTGATTGATTCTCTTCACGAGGAGTTCTCCGGTGAACTCACTCATATCATGACTCCTCCGGAGTATGATCACTTGGATGGCAAGAAAAATCATGATCGGGGGGAGATGTTCTCAATTTGCATAGTCATGACAAATTTTCCCACCCTCCCACCCGAGATGCTTTCCAAACCNTCTAATCCACGTGAAGTTGAAAACGTCACTTGGATGCTGACGGTTAGTATTTTACATCATCTCATTTATAATCTAGATTCTAGAACTATTGGCATTTAGGAATCATTGTATTTCCTTTCATGTTGCAAACTGAAGATTTTTGCTAGAATGAGAAAATTTGGAATTCTTTTGGGGATATAGATAAAAAAGATCTATACTTCGCGCGAAATTGCACATTTTTGCTAGAAGGATGGTTTGTTTGCAAATTCTAGTGAAGTACGATGGTTAAAAGGTCATACGCCCATAGTATTATACTTTCTTTTCCTATGTTCTATGCTATAGTGCTCCTGTTATAGCCCATGAACCAAAAAAAGACTTTGATACATAATATAGACCCTTAGTAAAGAGACGAGTTGACGTTTGACATCTTGATAATAGTGTTAGCTGCTATAATAACTTGATGATTTTTTTTTTACAAATTTATCTTATTGAATGTCTGACAAACTTTTCAGTTTTGTTCTTCTAAGATGATAACTGAACCAGACTTCACAAATATGCTAGGGAATCAGTATATACAATAAATGCCTAAGAAGTTGAAATACATATGTTATCTTTGAGGTAAACTATTTGCTTCAACATAATTGGTATAAGCTAGATTAGCTCAAATCAAATAATTAGTTTTTGGTTGGAAAACTAGGTTACATTGGAATCATTTTTTAGAAAGTTTGATGGTTTTTTTTTCTAGTCTAAATAAAGTTGTCATTTAAATTAGACACTTGAACATACTACATAGTTCTTGATAACAAAGCACTTTATGATATTTGCTTCAGGACCCTCAAGCTTACTACTCCAAGTTGCAAGCTTTTTTATTTACAACTTCATATTTAAGTGTACGAATCATATTTGAGGTAATCTAGTGCATCCGTTTGAGGTACGTTAGTGCATCTGTTTTGAGGTACTTTAGTGCATCCGTTTGTATCATAGTATCCAGAGAAGGACATATGCCATGAGGATGTGGGCAAGAAGTGTGGCCTCTTTCTATGCTCAGAAGGTACATGTTTCTGATATATATATCACTCATTCATATGGCTTATGGAGTTTGTGAGTTCCTATTTTATGTAAACTAAAGATTTGGAGGTTAGTGGTCTTCTAATGTGAGTAGGTATATCCACTTTGTAAAAGGATATTTTAGACCAACTCTAAGCAAAGCAGCAGCAGAAGAAGTTAATATTTTTCAGGTGTCATGGAACACCTTGGCATAGTTGAGTTAAGGCATCATCATTGGTTTGCAAATACTAATTTTGTGGCCTGAATGAACAGACGTCCTGGGCTCGAGAATTTTTTTAGGCCCCGCCCTCAAAGAAACCTGGTCCTAGGTTCAGCTAAGCGTGAACAGGTAAGTGCTTATAATTTCTGAAAAGCTTGGTTGGCCTAAAGCTGATTTACCCTGATAAAAGCTTGTATATCGGGTCCTTAGGCCTGAAAATGCCTGATTTACATTATGCAATACGAAAAAGATTCATACAAGACTCCTCTGTGCCTAGTCCCTCAAAAAGACCACAG